>NQVE01000140.1:860000-1032500 GCA_003260385.1 Cuscuta australis | reverse complement strand
CCTATGTTCCACTTGAAAGACCCCATGTTTGAAGTCAAAGGGAAGGATGACCTCCTCATCGTGTGACTAGATGGGGTTCCCACGCTTCCCTCCCTCTGTCTCGCTTTGGCTTTGGCTGAAATGGTAGGCGTCATGTAATTTGGAACAGAAAAGGGAGGACAGCTCGTTAGGCTGTCATCGTCCTTCAAAGGAAACCGAGAAGTCGAAGCAGCCGTTCTGGCTCCTGAATGAGCATATTTTCCTAGGCTTGAGGAGTACTGAGGCGTTCTGCCGGGAGTGTAATGAAAGAGTTTCGCTCTCATTGGAACCGATGACTTTGTTGATGTTGGAGTATCTGCTTCAAGATTCCCATACTCGCTATACAGGTTTCTGCAGGTGGTCGCTTTGCATAGATGGTTCGGTGTACACTCTGAAATTGCCCTTTCCGGTGATAGATTCACACTTTTCGCAGCAGATTGGCTTTCGGAATGGTTTGCAGAAGGGAGTGGGTGCTCTAACCACTTCCACCACAAGGGAAAGCTGTTTGATCCGTTGTTCGTTGTTGATTTAGGACTGGCTTTCCAGAGCTGCAGATAGCAGATTTTAAATATAAAAGAGCCCAAGAAGAAATACTGCAGAGTATTATACATGGAAGCCCAAAAACAAATCTATAAAATCCAAAGAACAAATGCTATGGAGTATCGAACATGAAAGACTAGTTGCAAGTGGAACATTGCTTTTGTCATAATGTAACACCAACCAAGAAGGTATATGAATCAATACAAAATTGCAATTCTTCCCAATAAAATGTGTACTGCTAGCCCATGTCATTACTTCAAACCATCAGAATTTTAAAATTTTGTAGTCATATGAAAGGATGTTGTGGAAGTGAGAGGTTAGAAAAAACAATTCTTTGTGGATATTGAGTTCTGAACCCTACACACAGCCTTTACTAACTACTTCCCCTATCCCACTCAGAAATTCCAAATTGTTATGCAAAATGCACTAGAAGTTGGGATTTCGCAGCGGGACATAATTCTGACCAAAGATGATGCATACACGCCATAATGCTCTGGTAATTACCTTATGAGAATATGCATAGGCCATAGCTCTTTCTCTTTTCATGACTGCCTCTACTTTTCTTCTTCGTCTTTGGTCAACTTGATCTTTAGATAGCCTGCTACCATCCCAATTCTCATTGTCGCCTGCCTCAGACTAAATCAAATGAATATCATTAGCATAAGAAGATATCAAAGCTATCTATATGAAAAGGCAAAAGAAATTTCGAAAACAGTGATCATGAGCAGTGTTCCTTAATCGGCAACATGCCTTTCATTTATTGAGCCGCTGCTCAGATTGTATTTGAGATCTCAAAAGCTGCGTCACCGCTGCTCACATCATGTCGTATGTGGTTGCTTCTCAGATGAGCGTGGAGGGAGTAGCAACGACCGCTACACATTGTAAGTCACCACTGCTCAGACCATCGTGACTCAACCTAAGTCCGAGAACGACAAGGATTTGATGATAGTGGCGGGGAGGGATATATGATTTAAGTTTTTTCAATGATATCATTATTGAGTGCTTTTTTCTATTATAATTATTACGATTTGGGTGCAAAATCAAATGATTTTTGTAGATAGAATTCAGATTTCATTTGTAGGAATTTATTTTTTGTTTTACAATAGCATTTTATAAAATACAGAGGATGCTTCTTTAGTAATTTGACTTTCTAAAAATGTATTCTTAGGACAGAACTATTTTAAACGCAATCATGAGCTTTGGACAATTTGAGGAAGAACTCATTGGGAAGAGAAGATGGATAAACAAATCGAAGAGGAATTATTATAGCTCCATTATTAGTTTTCCCTGTTCTTTTTATTTGCCGCAATTCGTGTGCTTGCAACATTTTTTTCAATTTTTCATAGTTGATGTTGACGCAAGAAAGGTTTAATTCTTGAATGAACGGCATTACTTTTTTTTTACTTTTGGTTTAAAACAGTTTGTTCACAGCATTGGTCTAAAGAGTTCATGACTTAAAACTACTTTCAAACATTATCTTCTAAACTCTTGAGGATTCAACAACTTGAGTTGAATAAGAAAATGGGTTAAGAAACTAATTCAATGTGAATCTCATATAATGGGTTAAGAAAATGGAATCTCGCATATCTCATATAATAAGAATGATATCAATGTGAAGATAGAGCATGTATGAGAAAATCATTGAAAGTACAATTTATTTTATAGGAATAGATTGATTGTTATATCTGCTCACAGTATATACATTTATATGTGCCTTCATTATGAATATCATTAGGCAAATTATTATGTCCATCTAAGGGGCAGATCAACCGTCTTGCGTTATATGATTGATAAGTGTTAAGGAACTAATTCAACCAAAAAGCTTAAGCTTGTGGTTGTAGGCTTAGGAAAGCTTCATGCTCTAACACGCCACCTCGTGCAGGCGATGTCTGTTTTTGCTCGAGTCATGCATGTAAACATTTTCTTTTATGTTGAGTGACGGTGAGATTCGAACTCGATATCTCCAGCAAGACCAAGACTCATATACAATGTCAAGGAACCAACTCAACAAAAAACAATCATGGGCCTTCAACCACAAGCTTGAGCTTTTGCTTGAGTTGGTTCCATGACAATAAACATTTACTTAATACGGAGTATTAAGATAAGCATTTATTTGTTTTATTTTTTTGTATATTTTTTTATATTAGAAGGTCCGTATACACCCAATGTGCATTGTTGACTCTCTCATATCATTAAAAAGATCAGAAGTTCTGAATATCAAGAATAGTAGAACTGCAAGGATATGGACTTGAAGTGATACATGAATTTAGGAACTACATTTGTAACATGTTTATGATATGCACCATTTTAGGGTCTCCCATTATTGAATTTTGTTTGTCTTTGTTTAGGATATTATATTCATTTATTTTTCTAATTCTTTATGGTTTCTTTTCTTCTTGCATGAAATATGAATAACCCTTTGTATATTCATCGAGATAGCTTCTTCTCTAGTCTAGGTTACTGTTTTGTTGTTTATGGTGGGGCTAGTTTGGGTGGGAAACTATTAGATGTATCGTGGCCCCATGACATACACTAAAGGATACTTTTTCACTTTTCTTTTTTTTTGGCTTTTAAGCATTAGAAATATTTTGGTGTTTTTTAAATGTTTTGTACTCCATTATCTTGTATAAAAATGTACCTCATAGTATCATGGAGTTTCTTACCAATAAGGTTATACCTTGCTATTAAAGAACATAAAGACCAAGCAGACTAAAATCCATAGAGAGGTTCAGCAGCATACAAAATTAATCTCTGCTAAAGATCCATTTATGTGTGTATTTTTAAATCCTAGTTCTCAATGGAAATCAAAAATCAAATGTATAGAAACTTACCCGAATGGACCATTTGCTCAAGGTACTCTCCCCATCCTTATAATTCTTGAAAGCCAGCCATTGGGGTTCTTGGTTATCCAACATTTCGATCCTACGTAATCGGATTTGATTCTGCACCCTAACAAAAAGCTGCATCTGTTTCATGGTATTAGCTGTTTGCCTTTTGACATTATTGCCTCTAACCACTCCTTGAAGCCTTAGTACACCTCTCAAGGATCTGAAACTCTTCCTTGCCTGTTATGTAAGAAGTATCGTTACCAATATGTATACCCTACCCTATTGGTGCTCTATATAGGTATCCTCCACCAAAATCTAGAAGAATATATGTAGTACTGTTAGCATGAAGATCCATAATATGCCCAAAATTTTTGAATTGGCAATCATTGCAAAATTTTCCTTAAGACTAATTGTAAACATGATATGCTTAAATATAGAATTGATTTTTTCTTACTCCACTTCAATATCACAGAAAAAGAAAATAGTACTCTTCCATCCCTTGTTAATGTTCCCAATTTCCTTTTTAGGATGTCCTCCGTCCCAATAAAAGGTTCCACCTTTGACTTGGCAAGCAGATTAAGAAGAGTAAAATTATGTGGTCAAAGTGATGCAGAGGAGAGAGAAGTTATAAGGACCAGAACTTTTTTTTCTAAAAGTGGAAAGTGGAACCATTTTTTGGGACGAAAAAAAAAGAAATGTGGAACATTTTTATGGGACGGTAGGAGTATTATCATCTCCTTTCATGGAAAGAATTGTGTGACTCATAATATTGCTCTCCTTTTAATAAACTTAAACCACACAATTTTATCTCTTTTCAACTCATTTTCCTTATGGTGATGTGACATGTCCCAAAATAAAGTTATCATTTCCTTTTTAGGAAAGAATCATGTGGCTCATATGTTTTGTTTATCCTCGGCATAAATCTCAAACACACAATTTCACCTTTCCTAAACCCATGCAAAAAATAAATGGGAGCTTTAATTTGGGATGGAGGACCACAATAAGTCGATAAAATGGCTTTTATCACTTTATATTGCATATTAAAGTGTACCGTTTGGAAAACAAATTTGCCTGAAGAGTCAGTCAAGTCGGGTTCGGTGGGGTTTGACCCAATTTTGTTGGGTCATTTCGACCATATTTAGAACATTAAATGATTATACTCAGTGCATTCAACACAAGTAATAGTGCAGCAATATATTAATTTATTAAAAGCTTACCATGTAACCCCGAAAGATTGACTGGATCGTAGTAGCTGAGAGATGAAGCACTTGTAAAGTCGGTTCTGCTCTATGTTTGTAGATGGTTTCTCTGTGGTCCTGGATCACCTTAGAAGAAGCAGCCTTTGGAGATATTGGTTTTGGAGGGGTAACATGGGAAGAGCCAGCTTGTTGGGAGCAAACTTGTACGGGGTCATGCTTTGGGGATGCAACCCTTGGAGAAGCTTCTCTTGGAGGTGAATGCCCTGGCAAAACAGCTCTACAGGCGGTAGTCTTTGGAGAAGTAACCCTTGGAGATATTGGCGGTAGTCTAGGAGGAGAAGTAATTTTTTGTTGTTCAGAATAGAGAGGAACAAATAGCTTCTGCTCATCTGCCTCTCCCAATATTTTCTCAATACTACTTGGTTCTCTAAAGAGGGGAATAAATGATTTGAACTCTCCATGCTTAAGTCTTCTACGTTCCTTCTTCTTTTTTTGAGATGTTTTGTTTTCTGGCCCCTGCTACATTCAGTGTGACAAAGGAAAGGATCTTACAATTTGAAGGTGAAGCAAAAGAAGAAAATGAATACTCCGTTCTACCCAGTAGTACAAAGCAACAGCTCATGAAGTTTCACCATTCTTTGTAGTTGAGGCAATATGCGATCTCAAACAAGTGGAACATTCATACTTGGAACTCTAAGATATTGAAACACATCAAACCCAACATTTTCTATCAAGTATAAACTTACTGTAATAAGCTTGTCCCTGGAAGAAGAATTTGGGGTAAAAACTCTTCTTATGGCAGATAACCAACTCCCTTTCTTTCCCATTTTCTTAGCATTACTTCTTCACCCTACCATAATAACAGACTCAATAAGTAAATCAATCAATAAATAAATAACAAATTTCTTACCACCAGTCAATTCATAATTAATAAAGTGATACTTTTACAGTTTTACCCACCTGTCAAGCAAGCACTGTTCGTTTAATCGCAAAAATGTTCTTCAATTATTTAAGGAGTGGTTCCACCCAACCCCAGAACAAGAAAAGAGTGAGATAAGTGATAAGTAAATCAACGAGGTACATATTTAGGAATTACGATAAATCACTAAATAAATGGTAACAGATTGTGCGCTCAATCATTCACCCGGCTTGCAGTTCATTTGAGAGTGAAACATAGTTTTATCAGTATGTAGCTTCATTTTGGAGCTGTTGATCTTAATGTAGCAGTTGATCTACGGCTTTTTTGTTACAAAAATATCTCCAACTTGTTTTCTCCAAACATTATCATATATCTTAATCAACACCTAAAATCCAAAATTTCTCAACAATTGTTCTAACAACTACAACTACTACTGTATTGCAAACAACTCAAATGAATGCCCCTATTTTTTTTTATTTTCCTTATCATAATTTTGACAGAGATAAACACCAAGAAAAATCAAAGAGAGGAAAAGTAAAAAGATCAAACTCCGTACATTTTTTTAAGTACACATCCGAAGTTCTCACAAAATAAGCATGGGTGGAATTCAAAAGCCAAGGAAACAACATCATATCAGGGGTACACTTGAAAACAAGAAAGATTGAAGATTTCCAGCATAAAACTGGAAAAAGGCATACTTTTTACACGCAATTAAAAAACAAAACAGCTTGCATAAAACCAAGAAAAAGATCTACAAAACCAAATCAATAGAAAACCCAAATAATAGTTCATAAGGGGGAAACAAAACCCTTTACCTCTCAAGTTTTGGTCCACCGTCCATAACCTTTCAGTAAATCTGCATCAAACCCAAGCTTTCTCTAACTCTCTTTCTCTGTCTAGAAACACTTGTTCTTTTTTTTTTTTTAACTTTCTCTTTCTAGCTCACTGCTCCTTTTACAAAGTCTACAAAATTAACCTTAAGTTGACAACTTGACGCCTGTTTTAAAGAACTTAGACTCCTTTTTCTTTTTAACTTAACCTCGCCAACTCCTAACTGCTTCCTTTCTCGATTAGCTATTACTACTTGGTACTTGCTTTATCCCGTTATTCACTTATTTGTAGCTTATCCGGGGTGAGAAATGAGTTTTTATGTTCCTTGACTTTTGAATTTCTTATACTCCCCCATCCCACCGAATAAATACCATTGTTTCAATAATTTTTATTTATTTCTATATTTTCATTAATAATTAGATAAAATGAAATATTTTTATCACTTTTTGTTTTATAAATTATAAACAGTGCAATTTATACTTTTTATTTTTATACTAATTTGTAATTAAAATAATTTTAATAATAATGATATTTTACACATTGTCCGGTGAGTTGCATTCAATATGAGACAGAAGGAGTACTTTCTTACTCCATTTTCTTTTTCTATTTTGCAAAAAAAGAAAAAAAAGATAAAGAAAATGTTATGGATAGTAGAGTAGTATATTTAGTAGTAATACTATTAGGGGGCGTTTGGTTCGTACTGAGGAAAGGGAAAGGAAACAGGAAAGAGAAAGATTGCCCCTGAATTACTCTGTCTGTTTGGTTCAAGAAAGGAAATCAGAGCGGGAGTGGAGGAATTGGACTAGGAGGGGGAGGAACCAGAGTAGAGGGGAAGGAGGAGGAAACGGAGCTGGAAGGGGGAGGAACATACCTGGGCTGCGAAGCGGATGGAGTCGCGGTGTGGCGGCGAGACGCGATGGGGTGGCGGCGAGACGCGGTGGGGTGGCGGCGAGACGCGGTGGGGCGGCGGCTGGAAGAAATAGACGTGCTGCGCAGGAAGAAAGTGATAAAAGAGAGGCGCATAATGGGGAAGAATTGGACGGGGAAGAAGGATTAGGGAAGGGGAAGAGGGGAATGGGAATGGGAAACCCCCATAGGGAGCGGAGAATTGAAAGAGGGGAAAAGGGGTAATCCAAAACCTAAAAATGGAGAAACGGAATAAACTTTTTTTAAAATAAACGACAACAAACGGAATCGGGGAATCCCATTCCGTTTCCTGTTTCCCTTACCCCCGAACCAAATGCCCCCTTAATACTGTAATCTAGATTAAGCTTCTTCAAGGATTCTTTTTCGGTTCTTTACCTCAATGCATTTGTTGAACCGACATGCTAGAAAGTATAAATTAGCTGGGCTAAAGTTTTAATCAGTTCTTAAAAATGATATGTACCCCTTTTGAATAATCAATCAATAACAACACAAACCTTAAGTCTCTTCTCTTGGTTCCTCGATTCCCTTCTCGTCTCAATTCTTTTTCTACTACTCGTCTCAATTTCTGGGGCTTAAAAAATGCTCGAAGTTCTTCCATATCCGATAGGTGTTCGTATGATTGGTGTTCACACTGAGAGGAACACCAACAACAAAAATAAAAAGGATTTGCCAGTTGTACCCCAAAGTTGTGTACACTGGAGTACACCACCTTCATGTTTTGAATATTTTTCCACCTTCATGTTTTGTGGCATGTGGAGCATTAATTTATTAATTAATATTGTTGTATCTTTTTCAATAAGGAGTGTTTATTGTCCTCTCTTATTTAGTTACACATTATGAGAGTGTTTAATGTCCTTTACTCCTTTCCTCCACATTCATTTTAGGTGTGTGGATTGAATAATAATTAGGACAGTGCAGGAGCTGCTTTTCCAATTGGTCTTGTGGTGCACCCTTCCAAATATAGATGCTTTCTAGTGTCTTCTTTCCATAGTGGCAAGGCTCCGTTTGGATTCCCCCTTATCAACCTCTCAAATTCTTCTCGGATCTTCCTAGCTTGGGCTCGAGTTGTTGGGCCTTGCGTGCTTGGGCCTGGGTTGTTCACATCATTCCCCTATTCTTTTTGAGGATTCGCCACAAATCTATTTCAACTACATTGAAACATGCCAAGTCAGATACATTGAATGTCTTGGAGACGTTATACTAACCTTGAAGATCAATTTTGTAGGCATTGTCATTGATCCTTTCAAGTACTTCAAAAGGCCCATCTCCTCAAGGCATAAGTTTGAACTTTCTTTCGTTAGGAAATCGTTCCTTGCAAAAGTGAACCCAAACATGGTCACCGAGTTCTAATATCATCTCCTTGCATCCTCGGTTGACTTATTTTCAGACTTGGTCATTGTGTTTGGCAATGTGCTCTATGACCTTGTCATGTGTGTTGTTTTATCTGCTCAACAAAACTAATGTGTTCTTCACTCAACTCATTTTGAATTGGATAAGACATAAGATCAAGAGGGGTTAGTGGTTCATAGCCATAAACAACACGCAAATGAGAAATCGGTAGAACTTTGCACATGCCTATTGTAGGTAAACTTGAATATGGGTATTGTTTCTTCCCAAGTCCTTGGATTAGAATTGATAGGGACTCTTAAGAGTTGTCCCATTGTTCAATTAAATACTTCAGTTTGATCATCCTTTTAGGGGTGACACATAATCGAAAAAAGCAATTTACTACCACGTAAAACCCATAATGTTTTCCAAAAGTAGCTAAGGAACTTGCACTACAAGAATCTGTCAAATCTGCAATGGACAAATTCTGTCGCATATTTGGAAATTCCGTAGCAGATTCATAATATGCAACGGACCTGCGACAAACTTTGTCCGTCGCAAAAAACTTGTCGCTAGGCCAAAATCTGCGACGGAAAAGAACATCTGTTGCAGATCTGCGACGACATTTGCAACGGGATTCTTTCTGCAGCATTTTATTCAATTCTGCGACGGATACTTTAGTCCGTTGCAGATTCCATCGCAGATTTGCAGCAATATGAACCAGCTTCTACAAATTTTACTTATTTTTTAGCCCAAGCACTACACTAATCAATGATTCAAAATGAAAGATCACTAGAAACATTTAAGTGTCATAACATCATTACACAAGCATAATTATAAATATTTTTGTTATATCTTAACGAGTCATTACAAAAAAATTAAATATCATAAAGATATGCTTGATATATATGATATAATTTCTTACTCACTTATTTTTTACTAATTGACATACGTTATTCAAGTTATCAATCCGCTACCGCTATTTTAATCTTTTGTTCCTGTCTTTCAAGCCCACAATTTCTACAGCACCACTTGTACTCTTATGCATTGTTGATCTCATCTTCGTAATTCAATGGTTGAACACCAACCAATCTTGACCATGATTGAATCTATAACTCTTTAGTCCCAATTCCTGAAAAAAAAAGTATTAAAAAAAACATCAATTGGATACTTACATTATGTTTGGTTCAAGGAATTTGAAAGGGAAAAGAAAAGAAAATGAAGTGGAAAACTATTTTTCTTGTTTGGTTAGAGGGGAAAAGAAAGAAAAAGTGGAAGGAAAAGAAAATAAGGAGACAAAATGTACCAAGTGGAGGGAAAATCAAATTCTTTCCATTTTGGTGAGGAAAATGAGAGAAAAACATTTTCTTTTCTTTCCCTTCCAAAATCCTTGAGCCAAACATACTGTTAATGCTCAAAACCATAAAAAACAAAACCCAAGACATTAATTCATATTGGCAAATATTTTGTTAAAATCATAAATTGATAAAGGTATTAGCAATTCCGAACCAACTGTGCCTTTTATTTCCAAGCTACATGATTGCTACTAATTTCTTTATGTTTCTCCGAATTTGATTTTATATATGATTTTTTAGAAAAAACTAAAAATTTGAAAGCAAGCCAGAGAATAACATGGAAACCTAACATTTTAGATCGAGAAAAGTTGCAAAGCACAGTACCCAGGGTTTTGTAAGGAGATTTGGATTTGTTCCAATCGTACAAATGAGTAGCCAAGCTCCTCCTCCGACTGACGCCTTTCACTAAACTCTCTCGGGACAAGTATAACATCAACTCCCTATTGAAAGAAGATGTTTTCTGAAAAAGATGCACTTAACAGGGCAATCACCAAACCAAAATAAATCATTCATATAATGCACAATTATGTATAACCAAACTAACCTTCAACAACTTACCAATTTCATGTAAATTTCAACTCAATTTTACCTAAAATATTCTCAATTTCAAAAAAAAAAAAAAAATAGATTGAACTTCATCAAAATTGACAATAACTTTAAATGGCATAAAATTAAAGAAAAACCTTATTTGGGAGGATGTTGAGACTGTCGCTTGGAAAATGTGGGGAGGCATGGCGCAGCGAGGAGGTGGATGGCAGCGCGAGGTGAAGGATGGCGGTGCGACGCGAGGCAACGAATGGAAGGGTAGTGTAGTAGCTGGTAGCTTCAAGATGTAGAATATGCAGCGACGATCGAGTTGTTTCAGGAGGCGGAGGCGAAAGGTCAGGTGATGGACGGCGCCTAGAGACGAGCAGCGAGGAGGCGAGGCAGCAATCGGCGTAGACCAAAATCGGCGTAAGCGGCTGCAACGAAAAAAACTAGGGTTGTTTGTGGTAGGCTATAATCCGAAAAGAGGATAAGGTTTTTGTTAAGTAAACTTTTGCTAGGGAATTTATCAATTTGTAGCAGATTTGCGACGGATACTTGTGCTGCGTAGCAAATATTAAGTGGGTTTTCAAATTTGAGATTTCCATCGCCGAGTCATAGCAGATCTGCGACAGACTAATGTCCGTAGCAAATTGTCGTTGCAGATCTAGCTTATTCTTGTAGTGTTGGCGTCACTACAAGAAAATTGGGATATAAGGACACATAATTTAGAAAGTGTCATTAAAAATTATAAATGACACGCTTTATTAATTTACTACTCTACGTTCCCAATCCCAAAAGCCCATTTACTTTTTTTTCTTTAAACGGAAATTGATAGCGAGAGGGAGGTCGCAAAGAGGGTGAGTCGACGCCGAGGCTAGGGATCGGAACCCTAGTTCCAGGCCCTGTTTTCGATGGAGAATCCACAGCGTGCAACAGCGAGCATATACATCGAGAGAGACGATGAATCGAGAAAGCTTGGTGCAATTATCAGCGGCATCCTAAAAATGATTTAGCGGCGAGTTGATTGCCAAATTCCTGAAAATTCAGCGTCCATGGCTCTTTGCTGGTATATTCTTCAGATCAAAGTTGTTCTTTATTTGCTTCTTTCTTGTTTAGGTTAGATTTTGTGTTTATTGTTCATTTTAGTGCTATTGCTTTTGGTTTAATGACTAAATATATATAAAATTGGTATTTGATGGTATTGAAGGGTTGATTTGATTCTGTTCTGAATCCCAATATATGTTTTTTGTGTTGTTATGTTTAATCGAATCATTTTTACTCTTTTACTTGAGGTGAATGAAACCATGAAATTTGATTTTATTTTGTGGAGGAATAGGAATGGATTTTTTACAGCTCCTATCTCTACTTGTTTATTGTAATTGGTTAGCTAAAGGATCATTTGTTGACTGCCTATCTTGAGTTAAATCATTTTTAACTTTGCTTTTATTCTTATATGCTTCTCCAATGAATACGCAACTTCACAAATGTTGTTTTCTTTGGTTTATGTCACTAATTTCCAGGTTGCAATTGCACAAGAGAGGTGATTCAGTTCTGGGAATATGTGCAGGTCTCCCTATCATTTTTTACATTCTTTAAGATTATTTTCCTTCCATCACTCCTAGAATGATATAAAGATGCTTAAGAGCCACTTGCAAGTTTGGCTTTCTTACATGATTTTTTTTCTTAACAGGTATACTGTAAACAAGGATTTGGAGTGCTTCAATCACTGACCTTTCACATAATTTTCTAGATCAAATCTTTCTGGACCAACATAATCTGAGTGATGATACAATTTAGTTGCTCCAACTAATATGATCTAGATTTTTTTTAATTATTTGGTGAGTTGCTCTTCAGTTGTCAACCAGATGGGAGCAACTTCAAAATTCAAGCGTGTAAGTTTTTGGGTTATGTCAACTAGAATATTCTTAAAATAAATGAGGACAGTGATGATAAAGTGTCTCATGTAAATTTTTGGTATAAATTATAATTTTATATAATTTTATATAAGCTAGTGACTTTATTCCATAGAAAGCCATTCGGCTATGCATGCAAATATGGGTGAATATTTTTTAATTTGTATTCTTGTTTGAATTTCGGCTATGCATGCATATCTGGTTGGAATTTTATATATTTTGCTATTTCACTTACTCGGATGTTTTTGGATGGTAGGGAGTAGATGCGTCATCTCATGGGTGAACAATTGGCTACGATCTCTAGTAGAGATGCTTATCAATGGAATCTAGGAATCCAGTGGCCATCTAGTGAAGTTTTGTGGCATCATGGACATCAATTTTTTTTCTATCTCACCGTGTCTCTTGGATTCGTGTTAAAACTTTTGTAAAATTAGAACTCTTGTACTATATGTGTTGATTAGAATGTATTTTTTGGAACATAAAGTTTGTGTTCTAATAGTGAATAGAGGGCATGAATTAGAAAGGAAAGAGGACACTTGTCGGATAATACGATGATACATTTTAGGTGTCTTCTTATTGATATAAGGACACCTTTGGAAGAAATTTTGTTGTGTCCTTTTAAAGAAAAGAGGACACATTTTATGTGTCCTTGTTTTAGACTTACTATGACTCCTAGATAGAGGACACATTGGTTAAGTGTCCTTGTATATAATAGATGACTTTTTTTCATGTCCTTGTATCCCTTTTTTCTTGTAGTGCGTCCATATTGAGCACAATTAAGTTTGGCATACAATATAACTTGACCACTTCTCAAAAAAATAAATTAGCTATATATCTAGCATCATTCGTCTTATCACATGGTAAAAAATGTGCCATTTTCAAAAATTTATCAACAACAACAAACTCCCTTCGTCTTAGGTAAACCCAAAACAAAATCCATAGATAAATCATACCAAGGGTGTTCTGGTATGGGTAAAGGCTTGTGCAGGCCATGTGGTAAGCTTGTAGATTTTGCTTGTTTACAAGTGATCCAACTATTGCAAAGCTTATGCACATTGTGCCTCATTTTTGCCCAATAAAAAATGCGCTTGCAAGATATCTGAAGTCTTTTGGATACCTAAATGACCCATTAGGCTGCCCCCATGGGCCTCCCTTAAGAGCAATTCTCGCAAAGAACATTTAGACACACATAGTCTACTATCGCGTACTAAAAATCCTTCGATGATGGAAAAACGATTGAGGCGTTATTTTTAAATGCAATGTAGACATCTCCAAAATCACTATGATGCTCTTACAACACTACTACAAAAACGACCAAATAAATCGCCTCATTTGCATTGGTCAGCGGAATAAATGATTTAAAAGATAAAAAAATTCGCCATCCGCTTAGCATTTAAATCGGTTGTTCCTAATAAACGATGCAAAAGGTTATTTGCATCGGTTATTAGGAACAACCGATTTAAAATGCTGAAAACATTTTGCATCGGTTGTTTTTAATAATCGATGCAAATAACCTTTTGCATCGGTTATTAGGAAGAACCGATGCAAAAGGAGCTATTAAATTCAGCCTCTCAAACGTTATCCTTACGCGATTTTGAAAAAAAAAAACCTCCAAAGCTTCTGCCGTCAAACCCTTCGTCGTGCCTCGCAGCGCCTTGGAGTGGCAAAAGTTTCACGTCCTTATTAAGTTTGCTGGGTGAACTTCTTCCAGATGGACACAAATTTCCATCATCCACTTATGAGGCGAAGAAAATGATGTATCCGATGGGGGAGGTGCACAAGAAGATACATGCTTGTGTTAATGATTGCATTTTATATCGAAATGAGTTCCACGATCTCGACGAATGTCCCAAGTGTTTTGCTCCAAGATACAAGGAGTCGACCAAAATCGGTTATAACAAGGATTGTATGAAAAAACCAAAAAGACTCCGATTAAGGTTTGTGGTTCCTTCCAATAATACCAAGGTTCAAGCGTCTATTTGCTTCAATAAAGGATGCAAAGAATTTAGTGTGGCACACAGAGCAGCGAAAAGAAAATGGCACCCTGCATCATCGTGTCGATGCCCCATAGTGGAAGACGATTGACTACACATTTCCCGAGTTTGGGAACGAGGGGAGAAACCTTCGATTGAGATTGTGTATCGAAGAGATCAATCCTTTTGGAAGCTTGACTACGCAACATAGTACTTCGCCAGTACTGCTTGTCATTTACAATCTTCCTCTAGAGTTGTGCATGAAGCGCAAATACATCATACTATCGTTGTTAATACCTAGGCCTAAACAACTAGGTAATGACATTGATGTATTCTTAGCCCCAATGATTGATGACTTGAAGGAAATGTGGATTCATGATGTCACAGTATTTGATGCTTATCGTCAAGAGTGTTTCACGTTACGTGCTATGCTTTATTGGGCAATCAATGACTACTCAGCATATGGTAACCTATCTGGTTATAAGATTATGGGAAAATATGCATGTTCGATATGTGAGGAGAATATGCATGTTTGATGGGAGGAGGTCAATCAGACCATCATCATTGTTTTCTTGAGGTATGCCAAGCACTATGTACGAATAAAATGCAATCATGTTCTACTTATACAAAAGTTTATGCGATATATGTTTTAACTATTTTCTATAATTGTAATGATTATTTACCTGTGAAATAACTAGATTGTTGCACGATCATATGATGGAGCACGACATCACGACTATCCGGTTGTTATGTCCGGAGAACATGGGGTACATGGTAGATTATGGAGATCAACAATATCTGGATAGAGCACTTGAGTCCTATCAATCGAGACCCTGGATACTTATGTCATTATATCTCTCGAAATCGTATGCTTTCTAAACTATTTCCAATATGTATTCCGGTTTTTTATATTGATTATGAAGCTAATGTCTAACGCTTTTTCATTTGTAGGCATCTTGGGTGTTAGTTGTAATACGCTTGTTTGAAAACAAAGTGTATTTCTTTAACTCACTCAAGGCGTCCGGAGGGCATAAGCAAATAAAAATGAAGACTTTCGTACACGGGTAAGTATTAAGAAATTTATTTCTTATTGATGAAATTCTTTATTTGTTAAGAAATTTACTTCTTATATATTTGTTTTTTACATATGTATTAAAGGTCATGGCGGTTACTTCGGAAACAGCACATGCCTCAGCTTAAGGCTCGACGGGACTCGATTGACGATGTTCCTGGAGTACCCCAATAACCAGGGGATAGAATGTAGATATTATACTATGTGATTTTTATGGCTCATCGTCACTTTGTGTGGTCAATGTTCTATACCGTTATACGATGTAAGTTTATTTTAGTGTGTTTTTGAAACTAATAAACTGTTCATCATCATTTTCTGTAACGCCCCAAAATATACCCTAAAATTTATTGAATTAAATATTCAATTAAACAAATTTGTTTTGATTAAAATAAATTATTATTGGGTTTTGGGCTCGATATGAAATATGTTCTAAAGTCCAATATCACAATCTGGATAAATCTCAAAGAGATAAATTCCATATGTTGACTTATTATGTCACTACAAGAAAATTGGTATTTTGCCACACTTAAAGTTGTTGTTCGCCACACATATAACTGTGGGGGAGACTATTTGCCACACATGAGGTAAGTGTGGCAGGTGACAGTGTGGGGAAAATTTTGCCGCACTTTTAGTAAGTGCGGCTAATAAATACATTAGCCACACTTATATATGTGGCTAATGTTTTATTTTGCCACATTTATATATGTTTTTAAAACACCACACATACAAAAAATACCATCATTTTTTTAATATTAAAAATTCATAAAAAAGCCTATGTGAGACTCGAACCCACATCTTCATGTACTTTTGCACACGACACTCTACCATTGAGCTAATAGGCTAAGAAAATAGCTCAAATAATATAACATATAGTAGAAATTCCCTAGTAATGTTTGCTGGCAGTGAATCTGGTGGATCTCTCCCATCTTCTTCTTTGCTTTAGAGCTCCGGACCAAATCTACAACTTACACATACATAACATACCCCAAACAAAAAATGCTTGGTTAATTAGTTTTCCAAGCAAAGAGCAGCAACACTGGTACTTGATCAGCTCCTTGTGAGCATGCAATTTGCTCCTGAAGATTAAAACTGAATCTCCTTATGCAAAATTGAATAACATATCACAAGTTTCATAAAAAAAGAATACCATATCACAAGTAGAAGTTAGCCTTATCTTCTTCACGTACTTGTAAAGTCTTGAAAACCAAATGGGAAGCAAAGCTTGTCGATGAATCACATGCCAAAACACGTCTCTAAAGTTCAACAAGAACCTTAGCTTTGTTGAGAGATGATGTGATCAAAAATGGCTATAGCTCCAACCCCTCCATCTTCACTACTTCCCCAAACTTTCTGGTTCACTCCCAAGTAGAAAACCATCTGCCAAAGTATACTGCCAAGCAATAGAATAAAAGCTCTTCTCTAAACAACATGATTCAAGTCTCTTGTCAGTAGGCAGTGTATTTTGTATACCTATGCAGAAAACAACAGTTTCCATGCATTTCATTGCCTTCCACTGAGAGACTGACTTTGTATGCAATTAGAAGAAGACCAAAAAATAGCATTAATACTAAAATAAAATCTAAAATTGTTAGCAAAAAAATGCAGTAGATTCAAAGTGAACTAGTAAGAACATCAACAACCACAATTATTGGTGAAACACGATCTTGAAACTCATACCAAACAATAAGACCTTGCTAAATCTACCTTGGGAAATAGATCCAAGATACTAAACACATAAAAGAAAGAAAGTATTTCTCCTTATATAATCTTCCAGACATTTGTACGCCAAACCTAGAGCCATAGTGTAGTTGCTTGAAACATTTCTACTCCACCACAAACTCTGCCTTATTTCCACAACCTACACTTTAAATTAAAACTCTCCAAAAGAAAGAGGTTGAACAGTTAGAAAATGAGGTTGAATGGTTAGAAAGTTACCAACAACGAAATCTCAATATGCTAATGAAAAGCATTTGGTTCTGTCTTGACAAAGCCGAACTTAGAACCTGCATATATATACCTCCCCTGCAGCTTCAACTTCCTGGCTTTGATTGGCTAAATCATCATCTAATTATGGCAGCAACTGCATAAATTCTTGAGTTGATGCACTGGCTTGCAATAAACCAAACATATATCAAGTTAGAAGAAAACCATTACTCTGTATAGTATCATATTTACACAAAACAACACAAACATTAGGTGATGTGTCATTTTTTACTACAATAAAAATTTATCCTTAACGGTTGTGGCACGAGGTTTTTAACCGACACATCTAAAAGTTCTAGCACCAGTCCACACTCTCTTGCAAAAATTATCACCTATTGACAAGGAAACTATTTTAGAGAAAGGGGATATGTTGATGACTACTTAGAAGGATGTTTTCAAAGCAATCATATTACTATTTACTTTCAATCAAAAAATAGATTAAACAAAAAAGAAAGGGTTCAGAATTAGTCTCCAAAAATACAAACTGAAAATTAAGAGACTATCAAATTGAAAATACACATTATCACAGTAACAAAACCATAAAAATGCCACAAACTGAAAATTCATATCATCAAATTGACAAACTTTCACGAAGTATAAATTGCCACTATTAAAAAAGGATAGAAACACATCCATAAAACATACACAATACGACAAGAAGTGGATAATGAACACCAAATCAACACATAAAGAAAGAAACTAAAGAAAAATCATAGATTTAAGAGTATACTGTACCCTGGAAAATAATTGTGGAAGGTGAATTTGTCTTTGTTTCTATACCATCTCGTCACTAGTTTCTCGCCAGGGGAACTTCTCTAGATCATCTCCCTTTGCATCCGTGCTCGGTCACTGCATCTTCTTGTTGCTCTGTGCCTCAAAGATCTATGAATGGTAGCTAGGGTTTCGAACCACAACCCAGACGTCGTCTCCTTCCCCGCAATTCCCTTCCCGTTATTGCATCTGACGAATCGTAGATGACGAATTGAAGATTAAAACTCAATTCTCAATTTTTCGATCATCAACTTGATGCGTGAAGTACCAGATGTATCGCTGTGAGGAGTGAACCGGTGAAGGTTTGCGTAAATCTGATACAGAGTACATACGGGGGGAGTATGTTTAATCCGGAGTAATACGAGAAGGTGGGACACTTGGACACTTATACTAAATTGGACATTTTAGATAAATACCACTAATTTTCTTTATTTATGGCAACACTTAAAAATGTGGAGAGGTCAAATACACATTAAATATTTACCACACTTAGCCATGTGTGGCAAAACAAATGTGGTAAAAAGCACATTTTCTTGTAGTGTGTGATCTTGATTAGGAACCTGAGAACATACCCAGATCAAGAATAAATTAAGAAATTGACTTGTGATGTGAACTCTGAAATTATTTATTCAAATAAATCATGAGAGTAAATAACATGAATGAAATGAGAGAACCTTTTTGAATAAAGGTCAACTAAATCAATTTTTGACTCTGTCAAAGTCAAACACCCAAAAATATGATGTCGGAAAAAATATTACAAATAATCATGAAAATTATGTCATTGGATATATCTTAACTGTCTGATCGCAACGGTGCAAACGGATTTCAATTCGGAGAAAGTTGGACCAAAAAGTATATCCCGACTTGAACCAAAATTGGCCCCAATCAGGGAGTGGCGTACGAAATCAGAACATATCGCAGCCAATCCCACTACGCCGAACGAATGATCACAAACAGCAACCCAAACGGTACCCACCTACCGCCGGGACGGTAGGGAGCTACCGTCGCCACCAAGCTCCTCTGGCGGTACCTGTCCACCAGCGGTACCCCCTACTGCCAGCACGGTACCGAGGTACCGTTAGCCGGTATTGAGGTACCGTGAAGGGTACCGTCTGATCCGATTATTTTCTAGAAAATCCGATTTTCGAACTATTAAATCCTATTTTGACACCAATCAATTATGATAAATATGAATATGAATTCTGGAAATTAAAAAAAATGATGTTTTGACAATTAAAAGACCTTACGTGATGCATGACGGTAAGCTAGGGTGTTAACACTCGAAGTTGGACCGCTAATTGCTTTTGCTTTGAATGTTATGATTATTGACGATCATGATGTATGATTATTATGGATTAATGATGATGATGATTATTATGAATAAAAGTATTGAACTAGAATCAAAATAAATGGATTGACAAAAAATGAGTTGTATTGTTAAGGCTATCTAGAAGACCTCTAAGATAGACCTCCGATTAGAATGGGCCTTGCGGGTATAATTATGTATATTCGGTGGCCTTGGGTAAAATCCTATGTACGGGATCCATAACCAAACTAGAGGAACTCGTTTGGGGATACCACCCAACCCGACAGTTAGTATCCTACTGTTCGGTTTTCTGGATTTGTACCTTAAGCAAAGGCTAGTTTAAGAGTTGGTAAATCAATCGGAATATATGTACCTTAAACTAATGACCTAGCTTAAGAGTTTGTTAGAAGTACCATAAACTAGAATTAGTTTAAGAGTTGGTTAGAAGTACCTTAAACTAGAATTAGTTTAAGAGTTGGTTAGAAGTACCTTAAACTAGAATTAGTTTAAGAGTTGGTTAGAAGTACCTTAAACTAGAATTAGTTTAAGAGTTGGTTAGAAGTACCTTAAACTAGAATTAGTTTAAGAGTTGGTTAGAAGTACCTTAAACTAGAATTAGTTTAAGAATTGGTTAGAAGTACCTTAAACTAGAATTAGTTTAAGAGTTGGTTAGAAGTACCTTAAACTAGAATTAGTTTAAGAATTGGTTAGAAGTACCTTAAACTAGAATTAGTTTAAGAATTGGTTAGAAGTACATTAAACTCGAATATAGTTTAACTACATTAAACTAGAACTCGTTTAAGAGTTGGTAAATATAAAAAAGATTGGCCTTAGACTAAGTATAGTTTAAGGATATTGTTGAATGACAAATGATGAATATTGTATGGTGAATGTTGAATATGAATATGCATGTTAAATGATTGAATAATGAATTGAATATTGATTATTGAATATCTAAACTAAACATTATGTGCATGATATCAAATGATTTGATTATGAATTGAGATTTTGTTTATATGGATGTTCGGCGTATTAGATATGCTTACTCAGCTTTAACGTTGAGCGTGTAGTATGTTTTATTTGCTACACGCAGGTTAATGGAAAAAATGATGTGACGTAATTCTGGAAGCAGACGGAGGCGAGATTGTCGGAATGGATGTGATGTTTTGAATTAAAGAACATAAATAAATTATGTTTGTAATTATGATTTGTTAAGCTTCCGCAACATTGAAAACTCCATACTGTATATGTTATGAAAAATATTATTGTGATAAATAAAAGTGTTTGAAAAGTTTTAAATTTTTACGATTACCAAGTTAAATACTTTAGTCCGAAAGGGGCTGCAGACCTAGACGGATTAGGGTGTTACAATTTGGTATCGGAGCAAATTGTTTTAAACCCGATCTTCGGATCAAAGTTTGATTTAAAATATGTATATTATATATTGTGGAAGAAAAAAAATTATCAATCACATCCACGACTCTCGCGTCCCTCTGCTCCAGGAAAGGTATGAGAATTTACTTAGTAAATGTTGATTGTGTTAAATTCTCATTAGATAATAATTGCTAGTACAAAAACTATATTGAGCTAGACTCAAGTCAAACCTTCATACTCGGTGAAGAGACGAAAGAGTAAATGAAATGTGTATAACCTTCTGATATGTTATCAGTGTACGCATCGCATTGCGAATGGCGAAATTGATATATGCCGGAACGTCTCTCGACTTTGAAGAAACGATTAATATTGATTTTACGATCATCTGTGAAGCTGAGGTCAAAGATCACCATGTGAACTCAAGACGATCTGTTCGCTGAATCGAAATTGTTATCTAAAGTATCTGATGCTATCTTTGACTCATTAGGACACATTATGCGATTACATAATGTGAATCGAAATTGTTTGTTAAGCGACAATTCTTTGTAAAACATCGTTGAATTACCATACAAGGAAATTGATAATTATCATTAGTATGCATAGGCTGACTGAACGACGTTATTGTTGACAACTCTTGACGAAGAATTCCTCAACTGAAGACCGATGATGGTAACCTCATAAAGGTGAAAGCAAATCTGATTTCTAAAGCGACCGAGTTTATCTCGAATATTAATGTGAAAACGTCTCAGCCATAAGAAGTGTGAAGTCTACACAAAAAGAAACATCTGAACTGAAGTAACGTACCGAGAGTATGTCACCTCTCTGATATGAACTTCATAATATTTCACTGTTCCGAGAAATTGAATTCTCTGTCAATATTGATCCTAGAAAGGACCAATATTCGTAACTCTGTATTGAACGTGTTTCCATCAATGACTTCCTAACAAAGAATCATTTGATCAAGTGTTTCCTCCTTGGAAAAATACCTGTTTTGTTCATACGCAAATCAATGAGACTCTATATCAACTAGTGTCAGTTGAACAATTCGTTATCCTTTACCTCGTATCATGATTTATTTGATCAGCTTAGAGAATCCATTGTATTCTCTAAGATTGACTTACGGTCAATGTAACGCCCCAAAACATACCCTAGAATTATTAATAAGATAATTATTCAATTAATCAAATTTGTTTTGATTAAAATAAATGGTTGTTGGGCTTTGGGCCGAAATAAAATATATATTGATATCCAATAAACATATTTGGGATAAATCTCATAGAGATAAATCCAACATGTCGATTTATTGTGTGATCTTGATTGAGAACCTGAGTACAGACCCAAATTAAGAATAAATGAAGAAATTGTTTATAATGTGAACTTTGAAATGATTTCTTGAAATAAATCATGGAAATAAATAATATGAATTAAATGTGAGAACCTTTTTGAATAAAGGTCAATTAAACCAATTTTGACTCTGTCAAAGTCAACCACCCAAAAATATGATGTCGGAAAAAGTATAATGAATAAATATAAAAATTATATCGTTGGATAGAGTTTAATTGCACGATCGCAATGGTGCAAACGGATTTCAATTCGGAGAAAG
The DNA here is from genome assembly GCA_003260385.1 of Cuscuta australis. Lineage (NCBI taxonomy): Eukaryota > Viridiplantae > Streptophyta > Magnoliopsida > Solanales > Convolvulaceae > Cuscuta > Cuscuta australis. The sequence goes on along the minus strand of NQVE01000140.1, from coordinate 1,010,034 downwards.
TTGGACCAAAAAATGTACCCCAATTGGAACCAAAATTAGTCCCAATCAGGGACGGCGCCTCCTCTTCCACTCAGCCGAATGAAGATCGTGAATTTGGAAATCTACGCAGCACCTACTCAGCAAGTGTCTTCTTCTTCTTCATCTTCCCTATAAAAGGAGAACCTAACTTCCTCATTTCTTCATCATTCTTCACAATTCTTATTCCTATTATGTTCCTAAGAGTGTGAGGAGTGTTATGGTGCTGTCAATTTGTTGAGAGGTCGCCGGAGCTAGCCACAATCCTCGCCGGAAGTTTCGCTGGAAAATCTTCAAAACCTCCATTACGCTTCGAGGTAAGCACGTAGATATATCTAATGACTAGAATGCTCATATAGATCGTTTCTACGCTCATAAACGCTCGTTTGGTTGAGTTTTGTGTTTGACATGCTTGAAGAACCAAGAATCATAAACCATGAAATTGATGTTAAAACTATGAATTAATGATTCCAAAATGATCTATGAACCTTGGAGAACATCTCTATATAATTTAATTGAAGTTCAGTACCTAAAAATGGCATTCCCGAAAAATGGACCGAAGGTTGAAGAAGATGAACAGTAACCTGAAACTACACTGCCTGGATCGATCACACTGCTTGGATCGATCACACTGCCTTGATTAATCACCTTGCCTGGATCGATCACACTGCCCTGATCAGTCACATTGCCTTGATCGATCACACTGCCTGGATCGATCCCCCGACCTGTCTGATCCGAAAATTTGTCCGAAAATGCTATTTTTGAGCTCTAAAATCCTATTTTTGATACCAAATGATTATGATCATTATAAAAATGATTTACCACAATAAAAATGATGTTTTTGACAAGTAAAAATGTTATGTGATGCATGACGGTAAGTTCGAGTGTTAACACTCAAAGCTAGGCCGCTGTTTGCTATCGAATGTTATGTTGATTGATTATTATGGTGAATGATTATTATGATGATTACAACTTGATGAAACCACTGATTATTGAGGATTAGATTATGAGTTGAAATGAATATGTTGATGATTATGAAATGATTTGGATTGTAAGGATATCTAGAAGAACTCTAAGATATACCTAGGTTGACGTTGGTTTCTAAGACTATCTAGAAGACCTCTAAGATAGCTTAGAAATAGGCCTTGCGGGTATAATTATTAATATTCGGTGGCCTGGGTTAAAACGTACGTACGGGATCTACAAACCAAACTAGAGGAACTCGTTTGGGGATACCACCCAACCCGACAGTGAGCATTCCGTTGTTCGGTTTTTGAATGACCTTAAGCGAAGGTAAGTTTAAGATTTTAAAAACCTCTTTTTGAAAATTTGTCTCTTAAACTAGGCCTAGCTTAAGGGTTAGTTAAGTGTACCTTAAACTGGAATATAGTTTATCTATATTAAACTAGAATTCGTTTAAGAGTTGGTAAACATCAGACACATTGGCCTTAGACTAAGAATAGTTTAAGGATATTGTTGAATGACAAATAATGAATATTGTATGACGAATGTTGAATAAAAATGTTGAATATGAATGATGAATATACATGTTGAATGATTGAATAATGAATGTTGAAAATTTAATATTGATTATTGAATATCTGAACTAAACATTATGTGCATGATATCAAATGATTTGATTATGAATTGAGATTCTGTTTATATGGATGTTCGACGCATTAGATATGCTTACTCAGCTTTACCGCTGAGCGTGTAGTATGTTTTATTTGCTACATGCAGGTTAATAGAAAGAATGATGTGACGTGATCCTGGAGGCAGACGGAGGCGAGATTGTCAGAATGGATGTGATGGTTTTAATTATGATTGCGATTATGATTTGTTAAGCTTCCGCAATATTATTGAATACTCCGTACTGTATATGTTATAAAAAAAAATATTATTGTGATAAATAAAAGTGTTTGAAAAGTTTTTTTAAATTTTACGATTACCAAGTTAATACCTTAGTCTGAAAGGGGCTGTAGACCTGGACGGATTAGGGTGTTACAGTCAAGATACTGACAAATCCCTGTTAAGAAACTTGAACAAAATAATGATCAAGAATTGCTATCCTTTACTATGAACTGACGACTTATTTGGTCAAATTCAAATAACCTGCTTGTTAGAAGCTATAGACCGCTCAACCTTGTTGAATGAACTGATGCTTTGTTATGAAGCAATTAATGACCTAACTGCTTATCATCAAAAACGTCAATGTAGTATGATCGAATAAATGAAGTAAGTGATGCTGACAAATCAAATCCTTAAGATGGTTGACTAGTTCGTATCTCTATTGACGTGAAAGATTGCGACGTGGTGACAATACAAAACAAGATGTGAAACAGTGACACCAACAGTGAAGGACTGAAGAATGAAGAAAATGTAGCTTGATGTTTATGAATAATATTATTTTAACACAAAAATACGACTTGGATTACATGAAGAAAGTTACTAATGCAATTCTAAGTCTAATCTCTCAGGATTTACAAACTCGTCGTAACTAGCCCCAGGACCCGGGAAAGCTTTAGTGAACTCTAGCTTGTCTAAAAGCTCACCAACAAAGAAAGAAGAAATGAAAAGTTTCCTCTGACTGGAAGCCATGAAGTTCTGCCTCACCGTATCATCTAGAAATTTGATTAGGTTATTGAAATAACCGTCAATGTTCAAGAGACCAATGGGTCTATTGTGTAACCCTTCAGAAGCCCACGAGATCAAGGTGAACAAACCTTCCATAGTGTCGATTCCTCCGGGAATAATGATGAAAGCTTCCACGGCATGATTCATCTCGAAATACTTGTAATAGTTGCTGGGAACTATATGCTCTACACCGTACGTAGGTCCATAGACACCTTGTGTTGCTATGTACCCAGGAATGAAACCTCTAACGAGACCACCATTGGTAAAGACTGTTGAAGCAACAGCTCCTTGAAGGCCAACACTACCTCCTCCATAGGCAAGTTTAATCTTTCACCTTATCAATTCTCTTCCTAAATCTACCGCAGTAGCCATAAACTTTGGATTTCTACCAAGAGAATGACTGCCAGGTAGACCGACGAATCTTATGGTATAAGAAAGAGTTCGAGAAGTTCCTTTCATGATGTGAGAATGTGATATACCCTTTCTCACAAACGTGATATATATAGCCTCTGAAACCTGACCATTGATGGAAAGGTAATTATCACTAGCCAAAATAAGTACAGTAAAGTGGATTCACTACAAACAAGACGTGTTCACCAATGCTACAACTTTTTGACGTTATGACATACCGAGACTCATGAACAGTTAGATTCACTGTCTTGAGATACGTTCAAATCCGAGACAAAAAGTCAAAATGACTATTTCTCTTACACAATGACTCCTTGAGTATTTTCCAAAGGGCGAAACATTGAGTGATAATTCGCAAATGTTATCTTTGTATCTTGTGACTCACATCCTTGAAATACTGAAACTTGTTGTGTTAGTTATACACTTGAAATATCACACTTAATCAATCTTGAAAAGATTGAATTCCATTGCTTGTACCAAACTCTTGGACTATGAAAAACTTGCTTTGATTTACGAATCTCCATTAAACTCAAAAAGATGTCTTATGATACCGATCTTCGAAAACTATACATTGTGAACTACGTGACTTGATCACAATAGTAAAACTACCCTGACTTGAACATTATATTGAACCTCTCTTTGTGGACCACAAAACAATCAATACAATTAAGTTTTCCCTGAAGATTATTATCGATGATCTTATTGACCAAACAAACTCCGTTATAACTCTAGCAAAGATATGTGTGTGCAAACCAAAGAAGAGATGACGTCACGAGAACAAGCTAAATCATTCAAGCGAAAATCCCGAACCTATATGCGATGTTGGTGTTAGAACTTGTAAAGATCCCTCACTCTATGAATTCATGAATTGAATCGCGTACTGAAGATATTCTCTTCTTCCCTTGAAACAAGATCAACAATAGTGTTACAATCGAACCTATCGCTATTATATCTAGATATGTTTTCAAAATTGATGAAAGAAATTTGGATGCAACAAGACATACATGAGACGCTACTCGAACGTCATCGCCTATGAATACGAAGACTCATTAAACGATAATGAGAACTACCATGAAGTGAATGAAGAAATGTTTCGATGTAAATCGATGATAACGAGCTACTGTACAACCAATCGACATTACTTCCTCATAAATAATGAAAAATTCTATGTTCTAAAAGCCATATACTGTTACTTACGAGTCATTGCAGAACTATGTGAATGATGTGAAGATGTTTTGATTGACTTGAAAGATTACGCTACGATGTATGGATTGAAAACGAAATCCAAATATTCCACTACATCTATTGCGAACTTGAAATTGCAAATGCTACCAAAGGACTTTCGATCGAAGAAAGAATATCGTTAATCAACGTTGTACAATTGAGAATTGTGAATAAACGAAGTTATGTGCGAGTATGTCAAATATACAACCGAATACATTACAAGGAAACCTTAGTTTTTGACACTGGAGGATCGCTGAATGTCTTGCTCAATCAAAGATTGATAACCTCTTAAAGAAAGAAAGAGTTTGATAACATTGGGAGTACGTATCCGTGTAGATAATGACGTAATTATGGTTTAACCAATTGAGCATGACACGGTCATGATTAAGTGAGATCACTATGAAATGTGGAACGCTGGACCTTAGAAGAATTTCGAGGATGAAATTCCTTTAAGGGGGGAGAAATGTAACGCCCCAAAATATACCCTAAAATTTATTGAATTAAATATTCAATTAAAAAAATTTGTTTTGATTAAAATAAATTATTATTGGGCTTTGGGCTCGATATGAAATATGTTCTGAAGTCCAATATCACAATCTGGATAAATCTCAAAGAGATAAATTCCATATGTTGACTTATTATGTGATCTTGATTAGGAACTTGAGTACATACCCAGATCAAGAATAAATTAAGAAATTGACTTGTGATGTGAACTCTGAAATTATTTATTCAAATAAATCATGAGAGTAAATAACATGAATGAAATGAGAGAACCTTTTTGAATAAAGGTCAACTAAATCAATTTTTGACTCTGTCAAAGTCAAACACCCAAAAATATGATGTCGGAAAAAGTATTACAAATAATCATGAAAATTATGTCATTGGATAAATCTTAAATGTCTGATTGCAACGGTGCAAACGGATTTCAATTCGGAGAAAGTTGGACCAAAAAATATATCCCGACTGGAACCAAAATTGGTCCCAATCAGGGAGTGGCGTACGAAATCAGAACATATCGCAGCCAATCCCACTACGCCGAACGAAGGATCACAAACAGCAACCCACATTGTCATCTTCTCTAGTTTCTTCACTATATAAAGCATCCCTCTTCTCCTTTATTTCTCCACCAATTCATGAAATTTTTCTTCTTAATATGTTCCTCTGAGTGTGGAGATTTCCATGATGCTGTCAATTTGGTGAGAAGTCGCCGGAGCAAGCCGTGGTGTTCGCCGGAAGATTCACCGTTAAATCGCCAGAATCATCGTTTAACTTTGAAGTAAGCCCGTAGATATATCTAATGGCTAGAATGTTTGTATAGATCGTTTTTACGTTCATAAATGGTCATTTGGTTGAGTTTTGTGTTTGACATGCTTGAAGAACCAAGAATCATAAACCTTGAATTTGATGTTAAAACTCTGAATTAATGATACCAAAATGATCCATAAACATTGGAGAACATTTCTATATAGTTTAATTGAAGTTTGGTGACTAAAAACGAAATTCCCGAAAATAGACCCGAGGAGGAAGACGATGAACAGTGAACGGTAACCCACTACTGTTGGAACACGCTTTGTACGATAAACTAAAGTCGTGTTCATTTCTGACAGGTTTTGATAATTGCCAAACCGCCGTGGATATAATGAGTTTCGTTGAATAACTCAAGGCGTGAAGAATGGCTTGGAACAAGACCTAAAAGACTCAAGGACAAGATCAGGAATTGAAGATTTAGTCGAGTCGGTCTTTTGTGATCAAAACCGACAATATATTCAAGTCTCGGTTCTCAAAAAGTCAAAACAATTTTTTACAAACCATAAAATATTTTTTGTGCATATAAACAAACATTTTTGATGATTTCTTTTATTGTTAAATTCCCTGGTCCTTGCTCAGAACCAAAACCACCTAAGTCAGCGTTCGGCTTTCGACGTTCGGCTTTCGGCGTTCGATTTTTGGCGCCCGAACCAACTCCGTGGTTTTCAATATTTTAAACCCTGTTTTTACCTCTGAGCAATTTTAAAATGTTCCCAAATAATTATTTTATAAAAACCACTTTTGTATCTTGGTCAATCGGTCTAACACGTGAAAAACGGTCTAAACCGTACGTACGTATTATACGACCTTGGAGACTTGGTTTTTACCAAAGAAGTCTTGTTTTCACTATTTAATACCATATACAATATTTTCCAAACCTGGTTTTTACTTTTGGGAACACTTCGTTTTTGGACCTCGGTTTTTAAAAACGGGTCTCAGCTAGCTAGACTCTAGCTGGGTGATAATCGATTATCACCTTAGGGACAATCGACTATCAGCCCCTGCAGCTTTGAACTTCCAAAGTTCTGAAGCACGCAATAATCGATTATCACTTATGCAATAATCGATTATCAGTCTTTGCAGCCAAAACCCAGATTCTTCTGAGAGGACCAATAATCGATTATCACTTGTTGACAATCGATTATCTGGGTTACCGTTGTCCTCCAACGGATAGAATTTTAAATTTTTGGACAGGGAATCTTTGGATAATCGATTATCATGCTTTGACAATCGACTATCAGCCTGTGTCCCTGAAAAATTTGTCTTCATCCTGTTGGAAATTCTAGCAACGGGTTTATCCCATTTTGGGCTATAAAATGGCACCCAAATCCTCTCATTTACAACACAATTCTTCAACATTTCAATACTCTTTCATTGCAAAAGCATTCCTATTTTTTCTTAGCTATTTGAGAGCCAATTCTTGAAGAAATTGTCGTGTTCTTGAGCGTTTACTAGTTCACTCATATATACTCTTTGTGAGAGTTTTATTCCTGAGTGTTTAAGTGTTTTCATATACTTTAAGGGAGGTTGTTCCCTTGTTGTAAACTCGAAGGAAGTTCCTTGTTCCTTCGTGAGAAGTCTTGGAGTGCGGTATCTCTGAGCAAAGGTGTTGAGGCTCGTGTGACTCGGGTTCTCAAGTTGTATCGGTTTGTTAATCACCCTTAAGCTTAACGGAGTTAGTGTAGCTCGATAGAGTCTCTCGGGGGGCTGGATTAGCCACACGTTGTGGTGAACCAGGATAAAACTCGGTGTGCTCCTTCCTTACGCTCTTTACTTTAACGCACTCGTTTTTAATTTCCTGCGATTTTATTTTAAACGCTATTCACCCCCCTCTAGCGTTGGGCCTTTATTCTAACAATTGGTATCGGAGCCATACTCTCTGAAAGACTTAACCGTTTGAGAGAAACGATCAATGGCTTCTACTCAAAGTTCATACGCAGGTTTAGGTGAAGGGCAATCCACCACGAGGCCTCCATTGTTTGACGGAACAAACTACACCTATTGGAAGGAGCGGATGAGGATTTACATCCAATCCACCAACTTTCTCCTTTGGAGAATTATCAAAAATGGTGAGAACGTGCCAATGAAGAAGGTCGAGGAAACCAACGTCCCTAAGACCGAGGATGAATATGATGCGCAAGACATCAAGAAGGTGGAAAATAATGCCAAGGCCATCAACATCATATATTGTGCCGTTAACCCGGATGACAACCGGAAGATTTCTTGTTGCACCACCGCAAAGGAAATGTGGGATAAACTAGAAATCACCTACGTGTTGAAACACGGGCATGTCACGTTTTCGTACTAAAGCCGTGTTTGTTTTTATGACAGGTTTTGATAATGCCAAACCGCCGTGATCAAGTCAAACTTTGAATATACAAGGCGAAGAAGGAAGACAAGAACAAGAGCTAAAAGAAGACCAAGAACGAAGACCTTAGTCTTAGTGTCGTTGAGTCGGTCTTCATTGTGATCAAGACCGACCCAATCTTTACACCTTGGCTCTTTAGGCTAAAAACCTTCATTGCACTTCTTAAATCATAAAAATGCTTTTCAAACATGTTTAAGTCATTAAAAACACTTGGTGTTCGCCCAAACCAAAAACCAAGCCATCCGGCGTTCGGGTTTCAGAAACTGGCGTTCGGCTCTCGGTTATCGGCTATGGTTTTTGGCGTCCGAACCAACCAAGTGGTTTTCAACTTTTTATGATTGGTTTTTACTCTTTGGCATGTTTAAACGGTTCTCCAACAAAAACACCTTGAAAACCATCTTTCGCTTTTGGTCGTTTGACAAAAAGCATTCAAAACGGCATAAAACTTGGCTAGCCGTGGTTTTCACTTAAATGACGTGGTTTTTAAAGTGTCTTACTCGATTTATTAGCCAAATACATCAAATAAGTGTTTTAAACACTTGGTTTTTATTTTGGAGAACTTTGAATTTTTCGGTCGGGTTTCGCATCGGTTGGCTAGGCAGTGGTTAAGGCAAAAACCATGGGTTCTTGACTAACCACTCACCCAGCGATGGGAAGATCTTCCCATCGATGGGTAAGCGGCTCCTCAGCCAAACCAGTTTCCAGAACCATGCCAAACAGCGATGGGGAGTTCCACCCATCGCTGTTAGAGCCTTGGTGCAAAATTACCACAAGGCAGAACGACGTTGCCTAGCGATGGGAAGTCTATCCCATCGATGGGAACCCAGCGATGGTAAGGGTATACCATCGATGGGAAGGCATGACCGTTGGTGGTCATTAAAGGTTGATTCTTTCCTTGTTTGGAAGTCAACCTCCCACCCAGCGATGGGAAGCTTGTACCCATTGATGGGTAGGTGACCGTTGACTTCAAAATAGAAGAAAAATTGGCTTACCAGCGATGGTTGATTCTAAACATCGATGGGAAGCCAATATTCTGCAGATCCCAAATCTTTTCAATCCCATAAATCAAGCTAATCACTCCTTTATGCATTGGCCCGTTGGAGCCTAATTTTGCACTATAAAAAGGGGTGTTTGGGTCTGCTTTTCTCATCAATTCACTTCACTTTATTCATATTATCATTGCATCCAAACAACATTATTTTTCATAGCTTTCTAGAGCCAATTTGTGAAGTTTGAGTTGTTCTTGAGCGTATATAGTTTACTCAACATCTACTCTTAAAGAGAGTCTTGTTCTTGAGTGTTCTTAGTGTTGTAAACACGTTTAGGGAAGCTTGTTTCCCTTGGTTGTACGAAGGAAAGGTATTTTTCCTTCGGGTTGAAGTCTTGGAGTGCGGCATCTCCGAGCAAGTGTATTGAGGCTCGTGGGACTCGAGTTCTCAGGTTGTAACGGTTTGTTAAGCACCCATAAGCTTAACGGAAGTAGTGTAGCTCGAGAGAGTCTCTCGGGAGGCTGGATTAGCCACAAGTTGTGGTGAACCAGGGTAAATCTTGGTGTGCTCCCTTTACTCCTTTTTATTCCGCTCTTTACTTTATCCCTGCGATTTTTATTCCGCGAAAATTTATAAACATTCTCGTGCCTCACTATTCACCCCCCCCCCCTCTAGTGAAGGGCACTTATTCTAACACTACGAAGGTACGGATCAAGTCCGAGAAGCTAAAATTGATTTTCTAACCCATGAATATGAATTGTTTCGTATGAAAGAAAACGAGAAAATCGATGAGATGTTTGAACGATTCTCCAAAATCGTCAATGATCTTCATGCTCTCAAGAAGACGTACACGGACAAGGAGCTTGTGAGAAAAATACTACGAAGTCTCACACCGGAGTGGCGCTCCAAAGCCGATGCCATTCAAGAGTCCATCAGCATCACAAACGTCACCATTGACGGACTTAGAGGTAACCTCAAAACCTATGAGTCCACCATTCTATTCCCCTCCTTAGGTGAACAAAAGAAGAAGGGGATTGCACTCAAGGCTACCTCAAGCCAAGAACCCGCCATGGAAGAATCAAGCGATGAGGACAACGAGTTCGGGCTCGTCATAAAAAAATTCCACAAGTTCATGCGAAAAGAGTATGAACGAAAGGGCAAAAAGCATGGAGGACCACCCAAGTGCTATGGGTGTGGAGAAGTTGGGCACATCAAGCCAAAATGCCCAAACGCCAAAAACGAGAAGGAGAAGAAACCGTTCAAGAAGCACCGAGCTTACATTTCATGGGGAGGTGATTCCGGCGATGAGTCATTGGAAGGTGAAGAAAATGAAAGCGCCAACCTCTGCCTCATGGCACACGAAGAACCACCGGAAGAGGTATGTACCACTTCTAAAGATTCCTATACTTTTGATGATGTACAAGAAGCCTTTAATGAACTTTATGATGAATATGTCAACGCTTCTAAAATTAACAAGGATTTGAAGAAACAACTTACTTCCATGGAGAAGGAAGTTGATAAACTATCAAAAGATAATGAAAAACTTAAAGAAGAAAATAAGTTTTTCGGAAAAAGAAGCGCCGACAAACCAGAAAGTTCAAAATGTAGTTCTTGTATATCACTTAAGGATCAAGTTGCAAAACTTGAAGGAACTTTGAAGAAGTTTGGTGTTTCTCATAAAAACCTTAATGATGTTCTTGATAATCTGCAACTTACTAAACATGGCTTAGGTTTTGAAAATGAAACCAATAATAAGGAAAAAGTTGAGCAACCACCTAAACAACCTAATGCTCAACCTAGGAAAACTAAAATGAACAATAATAGACAATCTACATCAACCAGGAACACTAGACCACCTAGAAAGAACACTAGGATAAACAATGATCAAGTTAGAGAATCTAGAAACCATTTTCCAAATATGCATAAACAAAACTTTTCTCAAACTAGGGTCAAGCAATATAGAAAACCTAGTAACTATTATCAACCTAGGAGAATGCATAATCCAAATGTTATTTGCCATTATTGCAATAGGTTAGGACATATAGCCCCGGTTTGTTTCACTAGGCATAGGCATTGCACTCAAAACCAATCACACTACCAACGTGCACCTAACGCCCAAGGACCCAAAAGGAATTGGGTACCTAAAACTTTTTAAATTGGTTTGTAGGTTTGCTTGAAGGCATCAAGTCTACTTTGGTACCTTGATAGCGGATGCTCCAAGCACATGACCGGAGATGCATCCAAGTTTTTGCAAATCAAACCAACTAAAGGAGGAAACGTTGTCTTTGGCGATAATAGCAAAGGCAAGATAATCGGCATTGGTTCAGTTGGTAAAAACGAAAACTCCTCTATTGATAATGTTTTGTTGGTTAAGGGTCTTAAACACAATCTCTTGAGCATAAGTCAATTGTGTGACAAGGGAAATCGTGTGACCTTCGATTCCAAATCATGTACGATAGAACGTCTTAGTGACGATAAGACGATTCTTCGTGGTGATAGAATTGATAACATTTACATGGTTAACTTAGATGAATCTCCCTCCGACTTTGCAAAATGTCTCATGAGTAAGGAGGACGATATGTGGCTATGGCATCGTAGAGTAGCTCATGTCAACATGAATCTTCTGAATAAATTGGTTTCACAAGACCTAGTAGTTGGCCTTCCAAAACTCAAGTTTGAGAAGGACACCATTTGTGATTCATGTCAAAAGGGCAAGCAAGTAAGGGCCTCATTTAAATCAAAGAATGTTGTGTCTACAACAAGGCCCCTACAACTTTTGCACATGGATCTCTTTGGACCATCAAGAACAAAAAGTTTTGGGGGAAACTATTTCGCCTTTGTGATTGTTGATGACTACTCTCAATTCACATGGACACTATTTCTAACTCATAAAAGTGAGGCATTTCATGTTTTCAAAACTTTTCTCAAAAAGGTTCAAAATGAAAAAGGCTTAACCACCGTAGCCATACGAAGCGATCATGGTGGAGAGTTCGAACGAGATCTCTTTACCGAGTTTTGTGACGAACTAGGCATCGAGCATAACTTCTCCACTCCGCGTACACCACAACAAAATGGCGTGGTGGAACGTAAAAATCGTTGCCTTGAGGAGATGGCTAGAACTATGCTTGATGAGGCAAAAATTCCTAAGTATTTTTGGGCGGATGCCGTGAGTACCGCGAGCTACGTGTTAAACCGAGCCGTCATTAGACCGATACTCATGAAAACCCCATACGAATTATACAAAGGAAGAAAGCCAAACCTCTCCCATCTTCGAGTCTTTGGTTGCAAATGTTTTGTTCACAATAACGGAAAAGATAATTTGGGTAAATTTGATGCAAAGTCGGATGAAGGAATTTTTCTTGGTTATTCATTGCGTAGTAAGGCTTATAGAGTCTTCAACAAACGCACCTTAACCGTTGAGGAATCTCCTCATGTTGTCTTCGCCGAAAATGATGCTCGCTTGGCGAGAAAGGTTTCTTGTGATGATCTTATAGATTCGTTGGAAAACATCTACGACGATGACAAAGTAGACAACTCAAAGGAAAGCCAAGATAAAGAAGTAGAGCCACCCGTAAACAAGGAACAACCACAAGAGGAGGAAACGCCAATGCCAAGGGCATGGAGGACTTCAAAGAACCATCCTCTTGACAAGGTGATCGGTGACATCAACCGAAGGGTAAGTACTCGTAGCTCTCTCAGGGACACCGTAGGTCACATGGCTTTTGTTTCTCAAATTGAACCTACAACCATTTCGGAAGCAATTGATGATGAACATTGGACCTTGGCAATGCAAGAGGAGCTTAACCAATTCAAACGAAATGACGTTTGGGAATTGGTGCTAAGACCCGATGATCATACCATAATTTGTACGAAATGGGTGTTCTGTAACAAACTCGATGAAAATGGAATAATCACTAGAAACAAAGCTAGGCTCGTAGCTAAAGGCTACAATCAAGAAGAAGGCATTGATTTTGAAGAAACTTATGCACCGGTAGCACGTTTAGAAGCTATTCGTTTATTACTCGCTTTTGCTTCATCTATGGATTTTAAACTATACCAAATGGATGTTAAGAGTGCCTTCCTCAATGGTTTTATTCAAGAGGAAGTGTATGTTGATCAACCCCCGGGCTTTGAGGATTTTGAGCACCCGGAGTATGTCTATAAACTAAAGAAAGCACTCTACGGTCTTAAACAAGCACCTCGTGCTTGGTATGAACGTTTGAGCAAGTTTCTTTTGGACAACGGGTTCAAAAGGGGGAAGGTTGACACTACACTTTTTATCAAGAGTAAAAACGATAACATCCTCTTGGTGCAAGTTTACGTAGATGACATTATATTCGGTGCTACTAACGAATCTTTGTGCAAGGAATTTTCAAACTTAATGACAAATGAATTTGAGATGTCCATGATGGGGGAACTCAATTTCTTCTTGGGGTTACAAGTCAAACAAATGAGGGAAGGGACCTTCATTTGTCAATCAAAGTATTGCAAGGAGCTCTTAAAGAGATTTGAAATGGATGGCTCCAAAGCAATGGCTACCCCAATGAGCACCTCCGAGCACTTGGAAAAAGATGAAAAGGGTAAGGAAGTAGACGTAAAGAAGTATCGAGGTATGATCGGATCCCTTCTTTATCTTACCGCTAGTAGACCCGATATCATGTTTAGCGTTTGTCTATGTGCAAGGTATCAATCTTGTCCGAAAGAATCGCATTTAATGGTGGTGAAACGGATAATGAAGTATCTTGTTGGTACAATGAACGTTGGACTATGGTACCCCAAGGGGTCTCCTTGTCATCTTTTTGGCTATTCTGACTCGGACTTTTCCGGTTGTAGATTAGACCATAAAAGTACGAGTGGGACTTGTCACTTGCTTGGTAGTTCTTTAGTCTCATGGTTTAGCAAGAAGCAAGTCAGTGTTGCGTTATCCACAACCGAAGCGGAATATGTTGCCGCCGGTAGTTGTTGTGCTCAAATCCTTTGGATGAAGCAACAACTTGTGGATTATGGCCTTAGTATCGATCACGTCCCTCTTCGATGTGATAATACTAGTGCCATAAGCTTGACGAAGAATCCGGTTCTTCACTCAAGGACGAAACATATTGACATTAGGCATCATTTCATTAGAGATCATGTTCTCAAAGGTGATGTCGAAATTGAGTTCGTTGAAACACACAACCAATTAGCCGACATTTTCACAAAACCTTTAGAGAAAGAGTCGTTCTTCCGCATTCGTAGTGAACTCGGAATCCTTGACTCCACGATGATCTAAATTGTGCATTAATTATTATTTTTGGTCCCTACTAGCTTGAACGTCGGAGACGCTTTTAATTCTTTTTTGCAGGGCTCTCTTTTAATTTTATTTTCAGGTGTCAAAGTCAGGGGGAACAAAACAAATCGACTTTTTGTCTCCAGACCTGGTGTCAATCGATTTACAGGCTTGTGATAATCGACTATCACAACCCACAGGAGTTGGAGCAAAGAAACTGAAGGAGCCAACAATCGATTATCAGCATTAAGATAATCGATTATCAGGGGCTGCAGAACTTTCTCAAACTCAGGCACAAACTACAACAATCGATTTACAACCAGGCAGAAATCGATTATTGAAGCCTGCAGTTTCTTTGGCGGAGAATCTGAAGACTCAGATAATCGATTTACAGGGAGTGTAAATCGATTATCAACGGCGATTTTTCAAAAATCTGACCGTTGTAGAGACGTTGGAGGAGCATTTAAACCTTGTTTGACCATTCCAACGGATCTCTACACCTTTTCCACTATATATTGGTGATATCTACTTCATTTGTATTCATTCCAATCATCTTCTCTCAATATATTCATCATAATTCATCATTCTTGCTATTATTCTTCAATTTTTTTCAAAATTTCTGCAATCTCTCTCTCCTCTCTTGTTGCAATGGCAGGCGGTCAAAATTTCCGCCACTCTCTCTCGGATTGACACGAACGTCTCTAAAACGGCACACAACGTCAATACCTTGAGCCGTGAACTTCACAGGTATTTTGACTTTGTCAATTACCCGTACGCTCAAATGGTCCCTTACGTTCCTCCACCGAATTTCGGAGGTGAACAAAGTGGGACTCAAAACGTTGGTAGAGATGACGAGGTGGACGATGAGGAAGATAATGAAGAAGAAGAGGAAGAAGAAGAAGAAGATGATGATGATGATAATGATGATGGCGATGGTGATGAAGATGAAGAAGAAGAAGAAGACATTGACGAAGAACAACTTCTCAATGATCTTTCCCCGGATTTCTAGAGCTCTAGCTCTACTTTCTTCTCTTCATTATTTTATCCTCTTTTAATATGCTTTTGTTATGTACTCCGTTATTTCCCTTAATTAATTAACAAAAATCTTTATGATTTTTGTTGTTAACAATCTTTTTGTTAATGTCAAAAGGGGGAAGATAAGGGCTATGCATATATTAAGGGGGAATTTTTTTCAAAAAAAAAAGATTAAAATCCTATGCATATCCCCGTCTTGTTTTCCATTATCAAAAAGGGGGAAATTGTTGGAACACGCTTTGTACGATAAACTAAAGTCGTGTTCATTTCTGACAGGTTTTGATAATTGCCAAACCGCCGTGGATATAAAGAGTTTCGTTGAATAACTCAAGGCGTGAAGAATGGCTTGGAACAAGACCTAAAAGACTCAAGGATAAGATCAGGAATTGAAGATTTAGTCGAGTCGGTCTTTTGTGATCAAAATGGACAATATATTCAAGTCTCGGTTCTCAAAAAGTCAAAACAATTTTTTACAAACCATAAAATATTTTTGTGCATAAAAACAAACATTTTTGATGATTTCTTTTATTGTTAAATTCCCTGGTCCTTGCTCAGAACCAAAACCACCTAAGTCGGCGTTCGGCTTTCGACGTTCGGCTTTTGTCGTTCGATTTTTGGCGCCCGAACCAACTCCGTGGTTTTCAATATTTTAAACCCTGTTTTTACCTCTGAGCATTTTTAAAATGTTCCCAAATAATTATTTTATAAAAACCACTTTTGTATCTTGGTCAATCGGTCTAACACGTGAAAAACGGTCTAAACCGAATGTACGTATTATACGACCTTGGAGACTTGGTTTTTACCAAACAAGTCTTAGGGACAATCGACTATCAGCCCCTGCAGCTTTGAACTTCCAAAGTTCTGAAGCACGCAATAATCGATTATCACTTATGCAATAATCGATTATCAGTCTTTGCAGCCAAAACCCAGATTCTTCTGAGAGGACCAATAATCGATTATCACTTGTTGACAATCGATTATCTGGGTTACCGTTGTCCTCCAACGGATAGAATTTTAAATTTTTGGACAGGGAATCTTTGGATAATCGATTATCATGCTTTGACAATCGACTATCAGCCTGTGTCCCTGAAAAATTTGTCTTCATCCTGTTGGAAATTCTAGCAACGGGTTTATCCCATTTTGGGCTATAAAATGGCACCCAAATCCTCTCATTTACAACACAATTCTTCAACATTTCAATACTCTTTCATTGCAAAAGCATTCCTATTTTTTCTAAGCTATTTGAGAGCCAATTCTTGAAGAAATTGTCGTGTTCTTGAGCGTTTACTAGTTCACTCATATCTACTCTTTGTGAGAGTTTTATTCCTGAGTGTTTAAGTGTTTTCATACACTTTAAGGGAGGTTGTTCCCTTGTTGTAAACTCGAAGGAAGTTCCTTGTTCCTTCGTGAGAAGTCTTGGAGTACGGTATCTCCGAGCAAAGGTGTTGAGGCTCGTGTGACTCGGGTTCTCAAGTTGTATCGGTTTGTTAAGCACCCTTAAGCTTAACAGAGTTAGTGTAGCTCAGGAGAGTCTCTCGGGGGGCTGGATTAGCCACACGTTGTGGTGAACCAGGATAAAACTCGGTGTGCTCCTTCCTTACGCTCTTTACTTTAACGCACTCGTTTTTAATTTCCTGCGATTTTATTTTAAACGCTATTCACCCCCCCTCTAGCGTTGGGCCTTTATTCTAACAACTACCGCCGGCACGGCAGGAAGGTACCGTCCAAACGGTACCCACCTACCGCCGGGACGGTAGGGAGCTACCGTCGCCACCAAGCTCCTCTGGCGGTACCTGTCCACCGGCGGTACCCCCCTACCGCTGGCACGGTACCGAGGTACCGTTAGCCGGTATTGAGGTACCGTGAAGGGTACCGTCTGATCCGATTATTTTCCAGAAAATCCGATTTTCGAACTATTAAATCCTATTTTGACACCAATCAATTATGATAAATATGAATATGAATTCTGGAAATAAAAAATGATGTTTTGACAATTAAAAGACCTTACGTGATGCATGACGGTAAGCTAGGGTGTTAACACTCGAAGTTGGACCGCTAATTGCTTTTGCTTTGAATGTTATGATTATTGACGATCATGATGTATGATTATTATGGATTAATGATGATGATTATTATGAATAAAAGTATTGAACTAGAATCAAAATAAATGGATTGACGAAAAATGAGTTGTATTGTTAAGGCTATCTAGAAGACCTCTAAGATAGACCTCCGATTAGAATGGGCCTTGCGGGTATAATTATGTATATTCGGTGGCCTTGGGTAAAAACGTACGTACGGGATCCAAAACTAAACTAGAGGAACTCGTTTGGGGATACCACCCAACCCGACAGTTAGTATCCTACTGTTCGGTTTTCTAGATTTGTACCTTAAGCGAAGGCTAGTTTAGGAGTTGGTAAATCAATCGGAATATGTGTACCTTAAACTAATGACCTAGCTTAAGAGTTGGTTAGAAGTACATTAAACTAGAATTAGTTTAAGAGTTGGTTAGAAGTACCTTAAACTAGAATTAGTTTAAGAGTTGGTTAGAAGTACCTTAAACTAGAATTAGTTTAAGAATTGGTTAGAAGTACCTTAAACTAAAATTAGTTTAAGAGTTGGTTAGAAGTACCTTAAACTAGAATTAGTTTAAGAATTGGTTAGAAGTACCTTAAACTAGAATTAGTTTAAGAATTGGTTAGAAGTACCTTAAACTAGATTTAGTTTAAGAATTGGTTAGAAGTACCTTAAACTCGAATATAGTTTAACTACATTAAACTAGAACTCGTTTAAGAGTTGGTAAATATCAAAAAGATTGGCCTTAGACTAAGTATAGTTTAAGGATATTGTTGAATGACAAATGATGAATATTGTATGGTGAATGTTGAATAAAAATGTTGAATATGAATATGCATGTTAAATGATTGAATAATGAATTGAATATTGATTATTGAATATCTAAACTAAAGATTATGTGCATGATATCAAATGGTTTGATTATGAATTGAGATTCTGTTTATATGGATGTTCGACGTATTAGATATGCTTACTCAGCTTTACCGCTGAGCGTGTAGTATGTTTTATTTGCTACACGCAGTTTAATGGAAAAAAATGATGTGACGTAATTTTGGAAGCAGACGGAGGCGAGATTGTCGGAATGGATGTGATGTTTTGAATTAAAGAACATAAATAAATTATGTTTGTAATTATGATTTGTTAAGCTTCCGCAACATTGAAAACTCCGTACTGTATATGTTATGAAAAATATTATTGTGATAAATAAAAGTGTTTGAAAAGTTTTAAATTTTTACGATTACCAAGTTAAATACTTTAGTCCGAAAGGGGCTGCAGACCTGGACGGATTAGGGTGTTACATTTTCTTTTTCATAAATTATTAAACTTTATGATGTATGTTGTTTTGTATGGCAGGTGTTTCATTCTACTTCGCCCTACATCGTAGCCGAATTAGACGAGGTTAGAGAATTTTGGGCGGGGGGTTTTCCTGATGAACTAGTGTAAGTTTTGTGTTGCATTGTGTAGTTGGTTGTATTACTTTTAGAAGAGTGTAGTTTATTTGTTGTATGACTCTTAGTTGTGGTGTTATAGCTTAGCTTGTAAATTTTGATATTTTTTAGGTTTTAGGTGAACAAGTGATCTATGTAAATGTTCACTTTTTTTGGTTTGTTTTGTTTAATTTGGTTTTGTGAATATAATTGTGTTACTGGGTTATGTTGTAGTTGTTGGTTCTATGAATTTTGCACAGAATTCTGTGAATTCTATGCAAAATTGCAATTGTGGTGGGTTGTTAGTTAACAATCTGTCCAAGTTAAAAAAATATTATTTGCATCGGTTGTTAGCTAACAACTGATGCAAAAGACCCTTCCCCAGAAATGGGAAGGAGCATTTGAATCGGTTGTTAGCTAACAACCGATTCAAATGCCCCTTCCCAGAAGCACCAATTTTGGGAAGGGGATTTTGAATCAGTTGTTAGCTAATAACTTATTCAAATGCTCCTTCCCAGAAGTGGCGTCAATTCTGGGAAGGGGCTTTTGAATTGGTTTAACAACCGATGTAAATAGTAATCTCAGCATTTAAATCGCGCAACGGTTTCCAACCAATTTAAAGAGGTAAAAATGACCAATTTAAAAGGCCTTTTTTGTAGTAGTGCAACTCCTTGAGGAACTCAACCAAAGAAATCTTACTTGCATCATATTAAGCAAAGTATGCCTACGAGATATTGCATCAGCTA
This sequence comes from Cuscuta australis, assembly GCA_003260385.1. Taxonomy (NCBI): domain Eukaryota; kingdom Viridiplantae; phylum Streptophyta; class Magnoliopsida; order Solanales; family Convolvulaceae; genus Cuscuta; species Cuscuta australis. Next base: position 990,541 of record NQVE01000140.1, on the reverse strand, counting down.
TAACATTATCTTTACCATGCTTATATTAAATTACGAATGGAAGTGACTCCATGAATTCGGACCAATGAGCATGGCGCCTATTGAGTTCACATTGACTTCTAATATGCTTAATAGACTCATGATCGGTGGGTAAATTTCACCCATGGTATACGAACTTTGATCATTATTTCATTTCGGTATATAAACTTTAATTCCTATCACAAAAGTACACGAACTTTCAACATTCTTTTACCGGTGGTCCAATAGGCGGTTTCTAAGTCACCTTCAGGTCATTTAGGGTCAAATTATAATTTTATAAATTTAAATTTAATGATTTTGACCCCTCTTCTTTTTTTTCTCTTGGTTCTCCACCCTTTTCTTCATCTTCTTCAAGACCCCCCTCCATTTTTTTCTTCTCTTCCTTTTCCAGCCCCACCCCACCCCACCCGCACCATTTTTTCTCTTCTTCCCCTCTTCTTCTAGCCCCCCTCCCACCCCCAGCCCACGCACCCATTTTTTTCATTCTTTGTTTGAAAATAATGAATAAGGATGCATGGATCAGAATCAGTGGCGGAGCCAGATATTTGATGGAGTGGGGTCAATATAAAGGATAAGTAAAAAAAATTACAAGAAAGAGTTAATAAAAAACAATGTTGTCTGAGAAGGGATTCGAACCCTAGCCTTCTGAACTTATTTACGAAGGTACGAATCTTCAACCACGTCTGCTATATAAGATTACTTTTACAATACTACATATTTGCTTTCTTATCACAATTCAGTGAGTGCAACTGCACCCACTTGACCTTATGTGGCTCCGCCACTGATCAGAATCACAGACAATAGTGGGGATACTAGTGAAGAAGCATAATCCAAGAAGAACACTCTGGAGTTTGCAGAACAAAGAATGATTGAACCCGCATTTCAAAGAATTATTGAAGAATGAAAAAACAATGTGAGGTTTGGCTTGTAATATGTTGTTTCTCCTCTTTATCACAAGTGCATACTCCCTCTCTTTCACAAAAAGAAGAAGAAGAAGAAGAAAGAATAAAAAATGGGTGTGTGGGGGTGGGGAAGGGGGGGGGGGCTAGAAGAAGAGGGGAAGAAGAGAAAAAATGGTGCGGGTGGGGTAAGGTTGGGGTGCGGGTGGGGTAAGGTTGTAATGCATAAAATAAAGCATACAACTCTATATCATATGTAGGATATTTAAGGGCGGATCCATTTAGTTTTTCACTAAAGTAAGCTATAGGCTTTCCACCTTGAAGCAAAACAGCCCCTACCCTAACACCGAAAGCATCACAATTCAGTTCAAAAGCAGAATCAAAATTAGGTAGAGCAATAATAGGTGTGGTACAAAGCTTTTTCTTCAAAAAATTAAATGCATCTTCTTGTTCTTTACCCCAACGAAAACCAACATTTTTTTAATCACCTTGGTTAGTGTTGCGGCAATTGTGCTAAAATCTGGCACAAAGCGTCTATAAAAGCTTGCTAGCCCATGAAAGCTTCGCACTTCACTAATGTTCCTTGGTGCAGGCCATTCCATGACCAATTGAAATTTGGCACTATCCACTTCTATCCCTTTGGTATTGATAATGTATCCAAGGAAATGTACGGATGTAGTGCAAACCTTACACTTTTTAAAATTAACAAATAATTTATTTTGCCAAAGTGTGTTCAAAATGGTTTGTCGGTGCTACCTATGTAGTTTGAGATTTTGGCTATAGATGAGAATATCATCAAAATAAAAAACTACAAATTTGCCCATAAAAATTCGAAGTACATGGTTCATCAAACGCATAAAAGTGTTGGGAGCATTTGTTAGACCAAAGGGCATGACGAGCCATTCGTATAGACCTTGTTTGGTCTTGAAGGACATTTTCCATTCATCTCCTTCTTTTATGCAGAATTGATGGTACCCACTTTTTAAATCTATTTTAGAAAAATAACTACAACCATCCAACTCATCAAGCATATCATCCAAACGCGGAATGGGGAAATGGTATTTAAGAGTTATTTTATTGATTGCATGACAATCAACACACATTCTCCATGCCCCATCCTTTTTAGGGACGAGTAAAACAGGAACCACACATGGAATTATACTTTCACGTATATGTCCTTTGGCGAGTAGTTCGTCAACTTGCTTTTGGATCTCCTTTTTCTCTTCCGGGTTGCACCTATATGCGGGCCGGTTTGGTAATGGAGCTCTAGGGGTGAGATCTATTTGGTGCTCAATGCCTCGAATGGGAGGGAATCCTCTGGCTTGAAGGCTAATTACCTAGTTGGATTAGGAGTACCAACCTGAGATGTTCTAGTTCTAGTAGGAATAGAATTATGGATTGTAGGCTTAATTAGCTCTATATATATCTTAGCCAAGCTTGGGTTATGATATGAGAAACATATGAGAGTTTATTGTAGTTGGTATCGTCTCCAAACCCTAAATGCAGAATTTGATAATTTAAAGATGCATTATTCAGAGTCAATTGATGATTTTGCTGAGAAGTTATCAAATTTGGCCTCAAAATCCGTAGCCCTTGGAGAAGAGATCGAAGAGAAAAAGATGGTAAAGAAGTTTCTAAAGTCTCTTCCTCATTCGAAATACATCCATATAGTTGCCTCGTTGGAGCAAGTTCTAGATTTGAATAAACTAGGATTTCAAGAAACCATAGGCCGGTTGAAAGCCTACGGAGAGCGAATCAAGGAAGAGGATATAGAAACACAAAGTAAACTATTGTTCTCCAATGGTGAAAGCTCTTATTCTCAAAGGAGAGAAAACGGATCGAGAGGACAAAGTCGATGCAACCAAGGTCGAGGAAGAGACCAAGACCAGGATGATGATGACCAAGATGGAAGTCAAAGCCAAGATGGTCAAGATCATGGGTCAAAGCGAACGGGTCAAAGAAGAACCAATGATCGTCAGAAGGGAAGAAAGGATAGATTAAAGGTTCAGTATTTTCGATGTGATAAATTCGGTCACTTTGCATATGTGTGCCTGGAGCGTATGAAGAAACAGGAAGAAGCTAATTTAGCTGAAATATAATTGATGTTCTGGATCCATCTTTGTTCATGATGAGATGTGATCAAGAGAATGTCTTTCTAAATGAAGAAGGGGTGATTCCGAAGCGTTTAGAGGTTGAACCAAAGGAGAAAGACATTTGGTATCTTGACAACGGAGCATCGAATCACATGACCAGTAATCAAGCTAACTTCTTTGAACTTAATGAACGTGTCAAGAGAAAGGTTTGGAGATGGATCTTGTATTGACATACGAGGAAAGTGATCTGTATTACTTGAAGGGAAAACATGGGAGAAGCGCCTATTGACCGATGTGTACTGCATAGCCAGCCTAGAGAGCAACATCATAAGTCTTGGTCAAACAACAGAAGGTGGATGCGACATTCACATGAAGTGCGATTTGCTAACCATTCATGATGACACATGGAAACTTATGATGAAGGTGACAAGGACCAAGAATCGTTTGTACAAGATCAATCTCAAGATAACAGGTCCCAACACACAAGTTATCATGATTGGAATGAAGAATTTTGTGGGTAGGGATCTACAAAGAATTTATCAACTGAAAGAAGGTACGTGAAGTACGAGTCAGAATCTTCTCAAAGATCTAAGTTTAATGGAGAAACTCAAAATTCAAAGTCCAAAGAAGAATGTTTAAGAGTTTAAAGGATATGTCAAGAAAAGGATTCTAACCCAAGGAAGGGCGTATAATGATCGCATGAAGCAAATGTTTATTCAAACTAAGTGGAGCCCAAAAAACACTACAAGGGATCATGGAGAGCCTCGGGAGAATCAAGGTAAAGAAGACATCCTTGGAGTTGAAGATCACCCAAAATCCAACTCGAAAATTAGGGGGAGTGAATGAAGGCTAATTACCTAGTTGGATTAGGAGTACCAACCCGAGATGTTCTAGTTCTAGTAGGAATAAAATTATGGGTTGTAGGCTTAATTAGCTCTATATATATATATCTTAGCCAAGCTTGAGTTATGATATGAGAAACATATGAGAGTTTATTGTAATTGGTTTTGAGTGATTTTCCAGTTATAATAAAAAGATGTTTTCCAACATGGCTATCTCATCGGGAAAGAGATCTTGGTATTCCTGCAAAATTTCAGAGATGCTCTCGGGTAATTGCTTAAGGCGGGGGTTAGGACAATCATCCCCTTTTGGCAAAACAAGAAATGTAGTCCTACCTTCTAGAATTGCCCTCTACACCTCATGTTGTCTACAAAAAATGTTTTTCTTTTTTTCCCTTAGCTTGGACCTAGCTCTCTCTTTGTATTTCTCATCACTTTTATATTTCTTTTGATTATATTTCTTTAGCTTTTCGTCATTAATATGTTTAGGAGTCATAGGAGTTAAAGAAAACTTTTTACCTTGATGAGTAAATGAGTACTTATTTGTGTAGCCATCATGGACAACTCTCAGTTACGAGTTTGTTTGAATTTGGCTCTTTTTTAACGGATTATTTCAAGTTTAGCCAATCGAATTTTTATTTAAAAAAAACTAAAGTAAAAGTATAACATACTTCTTCTCCCTATTTTGATTACAATATTCTCTTTTCACACACTTTAATATTATGTCAAATCAAACAAATCTTTTCTCAAAATACCCTAATCAATGACTAGCCTCATACGAGTATATACTTTTTTGCATACATGGGGCCAATGGGGGTAGGGTATAAAAAGTGTAGGTATTTTTGTCTTAAAGGTGTCCAAATGTTACCAAAGTTGAATACTGTAATCCATTTTGGGACAATAAAAAGGAGGAATATTGTAATCAAAATAGGGACGGAGGGAATAGAAAATATATCAAACTAGGAGTTTCATGTTTTAATTTATAAAATAGGTGTGTTAAAATGCATATACAATGTCAATCGTGATCATATATATTACTAAAAGTATTGTAAATGTCATTTAAAATGTCGCATTACCAAAGTTCAAACTCCTATTTTAGAAATAAAATTTTAATATTTTCTCTATATTTTATTCCAAATCCTAGTCTCGGGTAAGAAAACTGGTTGGATGAATTTTTGTGAAATATTGCTTTAGTACTTATGCCTGTTGGTCTATGCGGTAGATGGAGAGCCAGAAAGACATCCTGAAATCACAAATTGAAAAGCTCCCTATTTTTCATTGAAAAACGAAGGGGGAAAAGGTAGCTCAAACACTTGCAGAAAATGGCTCTGAATCTGAATTCCTTCAACTTGCAGACTTACAAGTATTCCTCATTCGCTCTTCCAACAATGTCAAGGGGTAACCTCAGATCTTCGACGATTTTGATGGCTTCAACCGTTGGTTCTGGCACAAAGTGAGTTTTTTTTCGTTTCTTGCTTTAATTTTTGGTTCTGGAAAGCCTTTGAATCCTCTTATTGATTTGCTGGCAGATTGGCCTTCTTTTATAAAATGTTGGCCTCTTTTGCATTCTCTCCGATCTGGGTTTGTGCATGTTTTGTTTAATTTAAGCTCTGTATGGTTCCATGGATGATCTTTATATTTTGATATTCTTATGATATTTTAATTTACAATGCTCTTAAAAGAAGAAACTGTCCATTTCTTTTCAGCCATATTTGGTCGCCCTGTGTGGGTTTCTGTTAATTTGAATCGTATCCTACATATTTAATGTTAAAAATTAATTTTCTTTTTGATTTTGTCGAATAATTCCACTTGCCATTAGGGTCCATTTGGTACATGGAATTGACGGAGTTGGAATTGAATTGGGAGTTGAAATTCTATGGAATTGATTTAGATGAAATTGAATTCTCCAATTCCAATTCAATTCAAAGGATTGGAATTGATTGAACATATCCAGCCTTTCATGTCTATGGAATTGATATAGTTACATATCATTATAATTACATATCATTGCTAACTTATTATAATTACTATAATTATATTTCATCAGCTATATATGTCTATAGTTTTATACATATTTTTAATAGATCATAGCCACCAATAGATAATGGAAGGTAGAGAAATTAGTTAACAACAAGCAACTTCAAGACTCGAGTTGGAGTATAGTTCTTGATTATGCTCAGCATGTCATAGGTGAACTAAACTCTATTATCACCAAACTCCTTTGTAAAAGGATTTGCTAAGGCATCCTCTCTTTGTAGATATGAGGAGACGATTTGGTCTTCCTGAATCCTCATCTGCACAAAATGCTTCTTATGTTAAAAATAGGAACATTTTAGATTTGAATAGCAAACTGATAATTATTCCACAATCTTAACTGCACACTTGTTTTATACTGAAGAGTCCTTTTGTAAACATTCCTATGATGATCAGCTACCTGCTATTTCATGAAACTTGGTTACCTCTTACAAATACACAATGTTTTTTCTCTATGCTACATAGCTCAATTGGCATTCGAAAACTCTTACAGTCTTTGGCAATACCATAAATTGATTCACTGTTGAGAAGAACCAAATAATCCTAGACAAATGTTTTCAAGAGGGTTAATGCCCTTGATAGGTGGAGACTGGGATATATGTGTTATCAGGTTGAGCCTAAACATATCTTCAGAATTTGTTTTCATTATTTGATTGAACATATCCAGCCTTTCATACTACCATATGTAATAATGTTCCCTGTATGAGTACTAGTTGTAAGCATAGTTATTAAAGGCGCTCGCCTCTCTCGCCTATGGCACCTCAGGTGACCAGGGGAGCTTTGGGCGCCTCAAGGAAGCCAGGCGAGGCGAGATCCCTAAGGCGCGCCTGAGGCGGTCGCCTCAATCACTGCCTTAGGCGTTCGCCTCCCTTGCCTTTCAGTACTCTGCATATTTTTTTCCTCTAACATGATTTTTGACCACCTGCCTCTCGCCCCAAAAAAAGTCCTCTTGCCCGCCCCTCGCCACTAATAACTATGGTTGTAAGTCATGCATATGAAATAGTTTCGTTCATGGCTTACGATATAGAGTTTGTTCTTTTTGACTAAAACACACTTAGCTTAAGTGAAAGTTGTAATTATAACTGATGGGTATTGAACTAAGCTTACTGAATCGAAGTGAACTATACTTGACTGGGCTCGAAAAGAACAAAGCCATAACCTTGAAAAGCTTTAAAATTTTTCGTGAGAGATTCAGTTGCACACCTTATCAGAGGACTGAGAATGTCTAAATCTCTCTGGTTCATGACCAAGTGGGTAAGAAAAAAGCAGGTGTTGTTGAGTTGGCGGTATCTGCAGAAGTAAAATTAGGCGTTGGAAGATGTTCCAACTTCTCCACTTGTTTCTTATGTGTGATTCTATGTGGTGATTACTAATTCTTTTTTGGGCACTAAAGATATCTGATTATTTGTATCTCCTTCAAAAATAAATTAATGGTCCAAATATTGATGCCCAACCCGACCTTCTAGGGAAGTGGAGAGCCTGAAGAAGCCTTTCACTCCGCCTCGTGAGGTTCATGTTCAAGTGACACACACTATGCCCCCTCAGAAAGTTGAGATATTCAAATCTTTGGAGGATTGGGCAGAACAAAATATATTGGTTCATTTGAAGCCAGTTGAAAAATGCTGGCAAGCACAGGACTTTCTACCAGATCCTGCATCAGATGGTTTCTACGATCAGGTGAAGGAACTTAGGGAGAGGGCAAAAGAGATTCCAGATGATTATTTTGTTGTTTTAGTTGGAGATATGATCACAGAAGAAGCTCTTCCAACATATCAAACAATGCTCAACACCCTCGATGGTGTTAGGGATGAAACAGGTGCAAGCCTCACCTCTTGGGCTGTTTGGACAAGGGCCTGGACTGCTGAGGAAAATAGGCACGGCGACGTCCTTAATAAGTACCTGTTCCTTTCTGGGAGAGTTGATATGAAAGCAATCGAGAAGACAATTCAGTACTTGATTGGGTCAGGAATGGTAAGTATCTTTATCTTCACTCTTATAAATGATCACCTCTCCAAGAACCACTATTTAAGAGGAGAAAACCCTTTTTATTCAGGCATTCTGTTAGGAATCTTTCACCGACCCTGTTCATCGTTGTGCCTTGTTAGACACACACACACACACACACAGGGAAAGCAGGGGTGGTTTGTTTAGGATTTTCTCACTGTGAGCTACTAATCTGTCTTACTATGTATACTCATGGAGGTTTTCATGAAAGAGTCATTAAAGTTACATATGATATATTTATTTGTTCCAACGAATTAGCTTCAAAAGTAAGATTCACAATTTACAATAATTTTGGATGCTTATTTCTTGCATGATGTGTCTTCTCCAACATTGTCATGATTCATTTTAGGACCCTCGAACTGAAAACAATCCCTACCTTGGGTTCATCTACACATCGTTTCAAGAAAGGGCAACCTTTATCTCACACGGTAACACTGCAAGGCTTGCAAAGGAGCATGGGGATATGGAACTGGCTCAGATCTGCGGCATAATTGCGTCTGATGAGAAGCGCCATGAGACTGCATATACCAAGATCGTGGAAAAGCTTTTTGAGGTTGATCCAGATGGGACAGTACTGGCCCTTGCGGACATGATGAAGAAGAAAATCTCCATGCCAGCACACTTGATGTATGACGGACAGGATGATGACCTCTTTGATCACTTCTCAGCAGTGGCTCAACGGCTTGGTGTCTACACAGCAAAAGACTATGCAGACATTCTAGAGTTTCTTGTGGGGAGATGGAACGTGGGCAATCTTGCAGGACTTTCGTCTGAAGGGAGAAGAGCTCAAGAATACGTGTGTGGACTGCCCCCAAGAATCCGAAGGCTGGAGGAGAGAGCTCAAGGGAGAGCCAAGCATTCACCCATCGTTCCGTTTAGTTGGATTTATAATAGAGACGTGCAGCTCTGAATGTCTCTCTCCATCTGCTATCGGTTGCTGGTGATCTATGTGAATTGCAGTCTAGATTGCAATTCACATCTAGATCAATGGACATAATATTATGCATAAATTGTAGTAGTTGCAGTCATTTGTGTCATTCATTAGTTCTTATAGGCTCTAATTACATTAAATTCTCTCTGTGTGGTGGTGGCGTCGTTTGTTTTTGTTTTTTTTATCTGGTGCTTTAGACTAAACATTTTGATCAACTTCAATGTGAGATTTTGATGGTGTTGTTAAATAGATACTCATATTATTTGCTTCTTGAAAAACTTTGTGATTTCATGCACTTATGCATGTTGTGTCTCCAGCTACATGAGAGGTGACCACGGACTCTGGTCTACTGGTCTACTATTGACCTTTTCATATCACAAGTTAAGAGCCTGTTTGGGAATAGCGTTAGAGATTATCGTTAGCGTTTTGAAAATGCTATCTACGGGCAGTGTTTAACATTAGCGTTTTCAAAGTAATTTGCATCGTTTAAATTTTATCCAAAATGCTGACGATAATCTCTAGCGCTATTTTCAAACAGATCCTAAATAAATTAAACAAATTAAAAAATAAATGTACATCCATGATTGAGCTTGTCTACTCGGCTCATCCTTGGCCGAGTCTGTCCACTCGGAGATAGAGTTGTGGTCGACAAAGAGATTTATGCAGCTCACACGAATCAATGTCGCTACAATATGGGCACGTCAGGATGAATTCATCGAATGGGAGATCACCTACACAAGCCATGTTCCACCAACCAGCGACAAGGACTAGACGACAATGGAATATCACAAGGTTCCATACAATAGCTAACAGACAAATAAGTGTCAATCACGGGGCATTACCGTTGAAGCTAGCGATACTATAAATACTCCTATGCCATTTACTTGTAAAGGGGATCCGAATCCTAAGGTATTAGCACTCTTACTCTTGCATTCTCTCTCTCTCTATTTTTAGTGTCTTTGCTTACTCATCTCACCCGACCCCACGGTCAGTCTATTCCATTGTTTATTACCATCATTAATTAAGAAAATAAAATTTATATATTTAAAATTTACGTTAAAGATTTTACAAAATTAAAAAAGACGTGACAATAATATTTTAATGAGTAGCAAAAAAGACAAAAAAATAACTTTCTCATTGACATGTGCAAACACAAATTCAGGGGATGGCCAGTACTGATGAGCTCCCCACTTGAAGAATTAGTTCTTAAAAAGCAATAATTACCAATGCATTTCTTTGTAATTGAGATATATATATTCCCCAAATAGTCCTCTACCAAAAATGTACTTTCTCCGTTCCACAAAACTCTTCCTCTTTCGTTTTTTTTTTGTTTTCCACAAAACACTTCCACTTTCTATTAAAAAACCACTTTTACCCCTACTTTTTCATACCCTACCTATCACATCATACTTTTTCACTAATAACCAAACTATCACATCTTACTTTTTCCCATCACATTAGGGGCAAAATTGGAAACTCAACCAAAATTACACTTTCCTTATTTTTTTCCAAAGTCAAAACCGGAAGGGTTTTGTGGAACGGAGGGAGTATATTAAATATTAGTCAAATAGAAGGTATTTTGGTATTTTCTATTATCTAGACTTAAAGTATTTTTCAAAATGCTCCTTTATAATTAATTATTTTTACAAACTGATAAATTCTAAATAAATATTTTTTCAAAAAAGAGTCCAAGAGTCTACTTAGGGTGGGTTCGTATCTCTAGCAACCACTCACTAAATTTGAAAGAACCATTTTAAAGATTTATTCATAGTTTAGATGATGCAAAATACAAAAATATCATTCATTTAATTGTCATTTAATAGACACTTTTGATAGAAGACTATTTAGAGAATACATCTCAATTACAAAAGACCATGATGGTAAGTATTGTATATTAAAGACTAATTTTAAAAAATACCTTATTAAAATGGACGGTTTTAGAAATTTATTTCATTAAACATGGCGAGATGTGACATGCAAAACTAGCAAGTTGTAATTGACAACTCATTATAAAAATATACTCCGTATTATCTAATATTATATTATAGAATAATTTCATAAAAAGTCTCTAGTTATAGACTGTTTTACATATTTAGGCCCTACATATCAAATATTAATAATTTAGTCTCCAATTATTATATAGTTTTCCTTAAATAGTCTTTTGTTAGCATTTCCGTTAAGAACATGGTTAAAATTATATATTCACACTGTCCTCTCTATCTCTCTCTCCAATTAAGCTTCCCCCCTTCTCTCGTATTCATTCCCAAACCCGTTGAGTTTGAAGTTTTAAACCCAAAACCAAAACGATTACTATTCTCTCAATTGTTCATCTTCCTGGTAGAACCCAAAATCGAAACCAATAACCTTCATGAATGAATTTTGTGGGCTAGTCTTAGAAAATTGTACAGAAAACAAACTTTAAAACTCATCTATGATGGTTACTAGTTTCAATTTTGGATTCCACCAGGAACACGAACAATTGGGGGGAAGGGATGATTTCAATTTTGGGTTCAAAGTTTCAAACTACGCAACAAGTTTGGGAACGAAATGCGAGAGGAGAGAGGAAGCTTAATTGAAGAGAGAGAAAACCATGAATTTACAATTTTATCCGCGTTTTTAACGAAAATGTTATCAAAGGACCATTCGTGAAAAACAATATAATAATTGGGAACTAAATTATTGATATGTGATATGTTAGAATTAAATATGTAAAACGAACTATACTCGGAAACCTTTTATAAAATTTACTCTATATTATATATTCATAAAAATAGGCGGGCTTGCCGACCTTAACATGCCAATCTTAATTCTTATATCTGCAAATGTAAAAATAAGGCCTAGCCGACTCTTCCGTTTGAAAAATTATTGTTGCCTAGATATGTCTTTTCAGACGAGTTTATCCTTATTTGCACAGGTCTACTTTGCAAGCAATGAACAAACTGTAAATTAGAATAGAGGGAAAATGAAGTTTTTTATAGACATCTCAAAAAGAAAATAATGAATTTTTTTTTAAGCGGAGGTAAGTTCAATTCATGGAAGTGATATCACTTTCCCGTCATCAAAGATGGAGTAAAACTTACAATTACTATATCAAGGTCACGAGGGAAAGTGCACGAAAAGCAAGTTTGTGTCCAACTTGCATGTGACTCTAGCATTACTCTAAAACAAAAGTGCAACAAAAATGTCGTTTTTTTCAAAATGTTGATTCTATGAATCAGCGTATTCCAATAAATATTTTGCACCACATAATGCTACTCCAAATGACATTTCAGCATTCAAATATACTCCTAAAATTCTGATAAAAATTTCTACTAAAAAACAGCATTATGCTATTCAAAATGCAAGGATCCAAACAATCCCGCTGCATTAACGCGGCATCTTCCAATGTTTCTTGTCAAGTGTGGCAATCCTTAGCCATCTGTTACGATGAGACGTCCCTTGCCCCTTCCGGTACACCCCCCCGCCTTCTGATACATATTTTGGCATCTCCCTAGTACGTGAGATGTCGCAATCAAAATGTCTTTGCTTTGAAAGCACACATAACAAAATTGTAATTGCTTTAGCAACACACAATCAAATTGTATTTACATTTGTAGAGGAAAATGTTAACTGGAAAATTAGAAATTGCATTAGTCAATGCAACCATTATTTGCTATAACAACACGCATAATTAAAGTGGACTTGCTTGAAACTTAAATAACAATAAATTACTCTGTAGCTGGGCAAGTGCTTTAACACATTAGCTTAGTACTGAGTGTTAACATTCTGTGAAAATTAGGGTCGTCTACAACCCCTATGAGCCTTCTTACAGCTTTGCAAGTAATGTGTTGAAGCAGTTGGCCTTAGCGGAAATTTCAGTGTTTTATTTCTTACACCATAAGAGAATAAGTTCAAGAACTAAGTTACCCGATTGAAAAGCCAAATATCTTTTTTTCTTCATTCAGTTCCATTTGCCACAATGTAGGGTCTTTCCAACAATAAGCATGGGAATTACTTTTTACGGTTTTGAAATGTAAATTCAAAAGTGATCATTTTGCTAAAGGCTAATATATTCGCATGAATAGGCCGCAGGCAATCCCATAACATAAAAGGAATAAAATAAACACTAACCACAATTGTGTTCAGAAAATTACTGCATGAAGAATTAGTTCATATCTCTGGCTGCATTTTTTCGCATTCCTCCCTAATTGACTGGAAAAGTAAAGTTGATAGGTCCCGCTCCCCAAAGCTAGGGAAAACAACCTAGAATAATCATTTAAGATTGTAAAATTGAATGTTGAATCTAATCCAGTTTGCAGAAAAACTGTGTATCTGGAGAATATAAAGAGTAAGAGACTAATAACTAAAACAGGACCTACCGCAATAAGCTTTCCGGCATTCTTAGGTCTCTTAGCAACCTTCATTGCAGCTGCTGCAGCTGCTCCGGAAGAAATGCCCACCTGATCATTAGACAGCCCAAAGATGTCAAAATAAATTCTTGAATACCCGCCGCTCATTGAGAGCTAAAGCATCGGCTAACATTGTTACTTCATGTTATTATTCTCCATGGAAAAAGCCAATATGTCTCTCCCCTATTATCATGAACAATTGAAAATTTCCCTTGTGTTCTGAAAAATAAGGAAAGCACTAACCAGCAGTCCTTCTTGAAGTGCTAATTCCTTGGCAATCTGTATAGCTTCATCACTTGATATCTTAAACATATTTAATGAAAAAAATTCAGTACAAGGAAGCAGATATAACATATGGTTTCATATAAGGGGTTTATGCAGCTCATCTCAATTTGAGGTACATGAGCTTAGTCTTGACGGTTACACAGGAATAAGGTGTGGTCGCATCATGGCTGGTTTTTAGACTTTAGCCTCACAAGTTTTTTTTAAAAGATAATTAGTTTGTGTTATTGATATTATTATAATCAAATCTATTATAATGAAAGCTTATAAAATATTCTAAAGCCATTTGTCCGAATCAGCAATCTCATTGGATTATAGTTTCACACAACTTCACAGCTTAATCAAGCCTTAGGCCAGACTTCATAAAGAATACACGCCCACACACGGCTTTTCATTCTCTCATAAGCTTCACGACTCTCCTCTTTTCTGCAGGTGAGGATTCAGCTTTTTTTGGAGTACTGGATCTGAATGTTCTTTCAATCTAAAATTCTTCCTCCTATGGATCCTATGTTTCTAACAGTGTGATACTAGGCCCCACCATGCTAGGGCAAGAAAAATAGGATAGCCCAAGGACAAATCAATGTTCAACCATGGCTATCATAATAATATTAAGCCTCAAACATAAATATTCTACCAACTCTATCCAATTTTCCATCCTTATTTCACTACTCAAAAGCATATTGTGGGGAGATAAGATGTATAGAAGGCAGAAAGCCTTGAATAGTACTACATTTGTCCCTAAAAAATTCGTGAGTTGACTTTCACGGAGTTTAAGAAAAAGTGAAATTGTACGGAGTTTAAGAATGAGACATTTATTTTGGGACATCAAAATAAGGAAAACATGACATTTTTCAAGGATGGAGGGAGCATTTCTTTCCTCTAATGTGCAGTCTCACAGGTTTATTTAATGAAATTCACTGCTCAACCAAGAAAATAAACCTGCAGGTGTATGAGGTTGAAGTATGCAACAAGTAAGCCTTATCCCAAGTATTGTTGTTAAGTCGTTGCCTAGTCCCCGAATAGTCATCCGAGCATTTTGGAAAGAGCGACTTCACTGTCACCTAGTGCTTGAATGAGACTACTTGTCCGGTTGTGCAAATCGCCGCATCGGCGACCCTAGTCACCAACTAGTGAGTGTTTGTAGCTCTACCCAATTTTGCCCAACCCAACCCAACCCAAATTTCAATTAATTTTAAAAAATTATTAAAGCTCCTTAAAAACCTTCGGCGCATTGCTGCAGCACATCGCAACTCGACAGCGAGTCGCTTACCCTTTTTCTCTTCCACAAGATTCTGGTGCAATAGCATTGGAGACCACAATAGAAAAAAGTCGTCACAGTGGCATAACATTGGATTATAAATATTTAATATCTCATAATATGAAATAAAAAAATTGACTATGTTATTTTTGTGCTTGTTATCTTTGTTGGGTATTAGTCTTGAAGATTGAGGGATACTTGGGTCTTACACACTCTTTGTTATGTTTGTTTATGTGCTTTTCGATATAATTTTGTTATGACAATGATATTAATATTCTATTGATGCCATCATCGGTCATCTGAAAACAGCCGCTCTATGTTCATACATAAGGGTCAAGTTGTGTGTGTGATTACCTGTGGTGCTTGATCCAGGGGTCTCTTTGGAAACAACCTCTCTACTTTCGAGTAGGGGTAAGGTTTGCGTACAGTCCCCGTACACACACCCACCCAAGACCCTACTATTGTGGAATTCAATAGGTTTGTTGTAGCTGCCATTTCTAACAATGTTCAATGACATCATTTCTTATTACATCCATCCAAATAATAGATTCCACTTCTACATGTATCAATTACTTTTATTAAACCATTTCATCTATAGATGCCACTTCCACACATTTTAGTTACCTTTATTTTCATAATATTACACCCTTAGTAGTCCAACACTTTGTACCATATAACGGTGATGATCAAATAGTGGTTTTGTATATTTTTCCCTTTAGCTTCAAGAGTACATCATGGCCACAAACAACTCAATTTTCCTCCACTTATCCCACATTCCCACCCTGCCTTTACTTGATGTTTAACACTCTTTTTGTATAATAGAACCCACGTATCAAAAATGATCACTAACTGAGATATCACAATACTCTATAGTCACAAAATTTTGATCCACATTTCTCTCGTTACTAAACACACATTCCATATATTTCCTCTGACTTCTGTTGCATCTAAACCCCTCACATTTTAGCAACTTTGTCCACATTTCTAAATTATGATTAACACCTCCAGTCTCATTTATCAAGACACTTTTATCGGCAAACAACACTCACCAAAGTAAAACATCTAGTAGTCTTAGTTAGGTCATTGATAACCACCACAAAAAGAAAGGGCTTAATGTTGATCATTGATGCACTTCAATAGTAATAGCAAAGTCCATTCCTCTCCATTATACATACCATATCCCTTACAAGATTCATAATTTATATACTTTTTGGAAACCTCCTTTGTCAACACCCACCAGAATGTCTCGAGGAGTCCAAGTACTCTATCATACACTTTCTGCAAATCAATAAATACCAAGTGCAGATCTTTCTTCTATGCCTATGCCCTAAATTGCTCCTGTGGCCTAGGAAAATGTATTGCCTCAGTAGTTGAACATCCTGGCATAAATCTAAATTGACAACACTACGAAGTTGAACTATGATGAATCAAAATACCATGAGTACATGACTCAATTTGAATATTTGGTCCATGGTTTAATTTTACTTAAGCGGCTTCAAGATTGGAGCATCTAAGTTTATGACTTGTTTGTTTTTACAATTCTGGTGTTAGATATATCTAGCTTTAGCGTTAATTATTTTGAAGAAGTTTGGCAGAAAAAATGTCATGATGTTTAAGTCTCGTACTGCCTCAGGGCTCACGCCTTAGCTCATATAAACCAAAAGGTTCAAGGCTGAAAACTGCATTTTTAAATGCCTTAGCTCATATAAACAAAAAGCCTCGAGGCTTAAACCACATTTTGAAAGTCTCTCTCTTTCCATCTATATATCTCTCTCTTCCTCTCCATCCCTCTCTCTCACTCTTAGGCAGCGTTCCGTTCAACTTATTTTTTCGGCTTATTACTTATTCTTATTAAAATCAGATCACACCGGATCAAATCAAAAACAACTTTAATTATAACTGCAATCAGATCAGATCACACCAGATCAGATTTGATCAGATCAGGCGAATGGAATGCAGCCTTACTCAAGCATACAACACTAAATGATGCAGAGGGAGAGCACATACAATCGTATTGAAAATAAATATTTCGTGGAGCAGACTTACAAGGTAAAGAAATAAGATATGATATAAACTTTTGTATATGATATTATGAATAAAGGTACATGCGATAGTATCATGTGATGTTATGATAAAACGTTTGTATATGAATGGACTATTCAGTGACTTGTTGAGAACATATACCTCTATAACTTCATCCACAACATCTTGATCTAAATTTCTTGGAATAAAACCTGCTCCAATTCCTAGAATTTTGTGAGGGCCTGCAATTTTGAATTGCATCATCTAGAAGAAAGTAAAGAAAATATAAAAATGTGATACATACATATTTTGTCACCTCACCAGGCTTTCCACCGGATAATACATTGCTTTCCCTAGGCTCGACGCCAATGACCTGATAAGATCCACATGAAAAAGAACAAGTAAATCGCATAGGGACAGAAATTCAAAAGGTGGACAGAATACACACACACACATACACATGGACAGAATACACACACACACACACACACATCACCTCAATGCTGGGATTTTGCTCTTTGAGAAATCTCCCTGCACCAGAAATGGTTCCGCCAGTACCAATCCCTGCAACAAGTATGTCAACCTGCCCTTTTGTATCTTCCCAAATCTCTGGACCAGTTGTTTCATAGTGTATCTACATAGATACACAAAAATTAAAGAAATAAATTTTAACGGATAGTCTGATATGAATAGAAAAAGGGAGCTCATGTTATTATTGGGATAAAAGGTTTTTAAATAGATGAAGTAATACTTTGCAATGTTCTGGATGACTGTTGTGGTTTGAGACACAAAAATAGGCCTTCGAGAATGATACGAGGGTACAAGGCCCAACTCAAACAGTTCAAAAGCAACTTCATCCAAAATAAAACAAAGGTTTGCAAACAGGGGCTAACTGGCGCTGGTCCATAACCATACTGGCGCGGGTTGTCAGCAGAATGTGTTGGCCTGATTAAAATATCAATATTCCTGCTGGTTTGGTCCTGAAACCATATTTATCACATTGCCAAGACGATGCACGGCGCTAGTGTGCCGCCATGACACCTAGGCACCGAGGCGACAATTGGGCAACAAGTAGTACATGAGAATTTCTATACATTACTAATACTAATATAATATATCATATTATATATTTATATGTAGTTGATAAAGTTCAAATTTTGATTTCAGCAAAGCTTGACATCCATATGAAAGAAAATACTCCGTACTATATAACAACAAAGAATTGATAAGTACGATTACAAAAAAAATTGAAGAAAAAAAAGCATTACCGTTTTGGATTGGAAATAAAAATCATAAAGCATTTTCAAAACCAAAAAAATAAGCACCGAAGAAAGATACTTCAAATGAAATATGGGAAAAAATACTGACTAAGGAAAAGAAAGAAGATTACGGAGATGAATTGGAAAAAAAGCAAAAGATTGGAAAAAAAGTAAATTATAAAGCATTATACAAATAAGGCATTGGCACTCAAAAAAATTAAGGCACTGATTGGAATGATATTGCACTAAAAATAAGTGCCTCATTAAAAGAATAAGAAACTAATTATAAAGTATTTGAAAAAGAAATAACACACTGAGATTTGCAATCGAAGATCAGAGGAGAGAAGCGATGGACAGAGGTGGGGTTTTTAATTTAATCCCGACCTGCGACTGATTTAAAAAAATAACGCAGAATTTCTAAATACAAAGCGTCTAGTAGTCCGCGGCACTGCATCACGACGCAAAGTCGTCCGAAAACCAATGCCTAGGCGAGGAAGGGATAATTAGGCGAGTCGATCAACCATAGCGAAAGCAGCAGGGCACCTGGATGCCAAGTTGACGCCTAGACGACACCGTGATAACTATGCCTGAAACTACACAGAATTTTCCTTCTATTTTCTAATTAATTTATTTTATTTTTTTTTAAAATTCCAAATCAACAGTTCGCAGTACCCCCAAGAAATCTGACACTATTAGTGGCATGGTGGTAGAAAATAGCAATGAGGCTCAATGTATTGGTATAATACCAAGGCTTGTGCAATATCTTATAGAGGTCTAAGGCCTCACTTACATAGTAATGAAGCTTAGTTACGGCTTAAGCAATACTATTGTATGAAGGTGTAAGCCTCATCTGGTCGAATTGCCTCAACTACGCAACAAGCATTTTGAAACACTACCCATCAGATGCAAGAGATACCTTGAGAATAGCAGGATTTTCGAACTGTTGAAGCATATAGGAACCAGGTGTGTTCTTCAATATTTCTTCAGCTTTCTGAAGAGCACCTTGCATTCCCTTGGTTGGATCCGTCAAAACAAGATCAGCACCAAAAGCTTTCAAAAGAACCCTTCTTTCAAGACTTATGGATGCGGGCATTGTTAAGATGAGCTTGTATCCTTTTGAAGCAGCGATAAAGGCTAGTCCAATGCCAGTATTACCACTTGTAGGTTCAACCAAGACAGTCTACATAGGTAGAGAGACAACAATTTTAGAATTTATAAATAATTCATCACTAGGCATTAATCCCATTTAATCCTTTAACAAATTAGAACCAAAGTGATTTTAAATTATTTTGTTGAATCCTGTGAGGAATTTGAGGTTTTTTTGCATTTACTTCTAGTTACCACCTAACTCTTGTGTACTTATATCTATGGCATAAATCATACTCCCTCCGTCTCAAATTCAGTCCCTTTTCGAACACGTGCAAAACCCCATTTTTTTCGAAATGATTTTATTAACAAATTGGTATGAAAATTAAAAAGTATAACTTACATATCTAAAAAGTACATCAAAAGTTATGTAAAACAAGTGGTGAAATGATCATTTTATTTTATCAAATGATCAATGAAAATGCATACGCAAATCAAAGTTATCGGATACATAAATAGTAAACATAAACAGACGATAAACTTGGGACGGATGGAATATCAATTAATGAGTACTCTTGCTTAATCGCTCACTCTGCCACCCTCTCCTCCCCCCCCCCACACCAAAACTGACTAACATGGAACTTGATTTATCTTTTCACCAGAAATCAAATTTAAATATTATAATCAATCTGGCGGAAGCTCGCCATGATTTTCATTGTTGATTGCTTCAATTTTGTGAATTATTTTTTCGAAAAGTTCTGCTGTTTGTAATGGCAGAATCTTGAGCAGGTTTGTGTCCCTTTTGTTACCCACTGTAATGAAATTGACTTCGACGAAAAATAACAATCAAAAGATTGAGAACAAGTTGGATTTCTAGGATTGTAGTGTATTGATATGTGAAGCATTAGGCGGTACCTAAATGTTGAAGTGTTTTCACTTTGTTCCCTAAACTTCAATTATTATCGTTAATATTCCTAAACTTGAATAAACTTTTCACGGAAATATAGTAGGTTACCACGTAAACTACAAGCTGCATCCCAACTTGTTTTTAATGCTTCTTTCTTTAACCTCTATTAAAAAATATGAATCTGTTTCTACATAAATTTACATATAAAAATAAAACTAAAAATACCATTAAAAGTTTTGTCATTAAAAGTGAAAAAACCTTCAAAGACAAAAATGATAAAACTTTTTAATGACAAAATTTTTTGTCAAGGAACCAACTCAACCATAAGCTCAATCTTGTGGTTGTGGCCCAGAAAATGTTTCTTATATTCTAACACGCCCCCTCACGTGCAGGCGTAGTCTTTTTCAAGCCTTGCACGTGAAACCTATGATGTTTTTTAAACTGGGTGGCACTGAGTTTCGAACCCGTGACCTCTTAGTTGACAAGGCTCTGATACCATGTCAAGGAACCAACTCAACCATAAGCTCAAGATTGTGGTTGTGGCCAGGAAATGTTTCTTATATTCTAACACTTTTAACATAAAATATTAAAAGTACATAAATGTCACGAGTACATACTACAAAAAACATTAAAAGTTCTATATTTAGTTTGAGAGCGGAGTATTAGGATGGCAGGCCACGAACAACGTTGAAGATAATATTCATTCTCAGGGATGACTTCATTGGCGAGCATTAAATCGGTCATAAAATGGTAACTTATGGGATAATAACCCTTGTGCCTGTAAGGTATGGGGCCCAATCCACGGTAGAAGCCCATTAGGGAAACCCTAAATGTAGACTCCTATTCCACAATAAAAGAGGCATGACATCCAAGAAGAAGGGGACTGCAATCTACATACATCACCTCTACCCTATTCATCATCTTATCTACAGAGCTTTGAGCTCCATCTGGCTATCACAACAATATACAATATACAATACACATACTCTCATCAACAATAGTACACCCCCTTTGGCATGGTACCGCCTAAAAAGGTCTATGATTTTTTTCCCGATTAAGGTTTCCACGAAAACATCGTGTGTGCTTCATATCGTTCTATATTATTTGGTATGTATTTTACATGCCGCGGTGGATTAAATTGCATCAGCAACCTCGTCAAAATATTATTGCATTATCATGGCTCCTTTTTGAAAATGGAGACGATCCTTGATCTGAGACACGTGCATTTGGGACAGAGAATTGTACCGAACCTGTATATGGTCACAAAGTTCAGTTGCGATTATTAGAGAGAAAACATGGTATTGAATCGTCGATGGAAAGAAGATAACTATTTGGATTTGTGTATCAACAAGGTACAACAGATCATACGGAGGACTTGGTTTTGTAGCACCGTGGTCGATATTTCGTCAGCGATGGTGAGGGGCGGGCAAGGAGCGGATATTTTAACATGTCCACATTTCTCTGGATATAAGCTTTGAGATTTGCCTAAACATAAGAACTCTAAAATGGGTGATTTTATCATTTAATCTATCGAGAATAAGAGAATGAATATTTGGGAGAGGTTTTGGGTGTGTAGCCATGAAGAGCAGAAGTTCATTCACTTCATTGTCAGTGCCCGACATGTCTCATGGCCTGTGTCGATCGAACGAAGAAGAAGAGTATAATAATTGTATTACTCAAGAAAATAATTAGTGTAATGGAATATATGTATATAGTCTCCAGTCTTAACAGGCTTAAGAAACTACCAAATAATAGAAAGCTGACTAAATTACAAAGACTACCATAGTTAATGTTATTGTTCTTGTTGTTGTACATTAGATCTGAAATGGTTTGGAGTCTTAATAATTGTTTGGTGAATTGTTCTGAAATCAAATGAGTATTCAACGCTTCACCCAAAAAAATGAGTGTTCAACACTAATTTCGTGTAAATAGATTGTGTTGATTAAAAATGGTTAAAAAACATTTAAAACTTACTAAACTTCTTGATGGTGGATTGGTGGTTGTTGGGTGGGCTGTCAGTGATGCCATTGGTGGTGGCCGGAAGCAACGGCCATGGGTAGTGGTTGGTGGTGGGTGGTGACCAGCCTCCTGTGGTGATGGTTTCTGGTGACGGTAACAACGATGGTGTGTGGTTGTTGGCCGACTGAGGTGGTGGTGTTGTACTGTTGCGTGTCTACTAGTGGAAGTGGCTTACAACGGCAGTGGTACGGGCTGACGATGGTGGTGGGTGGTCAGTGGCAAAGGGGGTTGTTAGATGACAGCAGTTGTGGTGGAGTAAACTGTGGGGGAGAAATCAAAACACTCCAAATTGATATCTCCCAAATTCAGGAGATATCAAAACGCTCCCATTTGGGAGAGTTGTGATATTTGAAGATACCAATCCCAATCCTGCTTAAACTTCATCAAACACCTACAAAAAGGTGTGAATATGGGGTTTGGATATGGAGAGAATCCGAGAGATATCAAAACTCATATCTCTTGAGCTCACCAAACAGGCCCTAATGTGCATATACTTCCGCAAATTCATTGACTTAAGTAGTTTTGAATATGTTGTAATTATTACAGTATTATTTACTAATTCTTTATGTTCGGAAAATTGTCTGTGTTCCTTATTATGAAGTACATTATGATTTTAATCCATTACAAAGGAAAACATATTGCATTAGCAAGACGAGTTGGAATGAAATAGAAAAACATTTATGCAAGTTTTCTTGGATCAGCTTCTTACTATTCCTCTCAGCTAACACTATGTGTGGTTCAAGGAATTTGGTACGAAAAGAGAAAAAAAATGATTTTCTCTCATTTTTCTCATCAAAATGGGAGGAATCTAGATTTCTCTCCACTTAGGGTCCGTTTGAAAAGGGGGGAATGATGAAATAAATTTCTGGAAAATGAGATATTTCCGAAAATCATTTTCCTTTTTTGCGTTGTTTGGATACACTGAACGGAAAAGGGGAAGAAATCAGAAATCAAACCAAAATTTCTCAAAAACAATCCCTCATCTTCCTCGGCTTCCCCTACAAATCAAACCTATCAAGGCTTGGGAAGAAACCAGAGATTTTAGTCTACCCAATTGAAGCAACAAACTTCCACATCATCTCCCAAAAGTTGCAGATCTGGTGCAATGATGAAGATGGTGTGATGACAAATTGGCAGAGGAGGCACTGGTGCGATGGGGACATGGAGTAATGGTGAGAGGAGGGTTTGATGCAACGACGATGGAACAGAGGAAGCTATTGGCGTGATGGGAAGCAGAGATAGGGCGAACATCTTCTTCCGGAAATTGACTTCTGAGAAAAAAAAAGTGGAAGTCATTTTCCGCTTTTTAGGCCTGAATTTCTCTTTGACCGCATTTGATTTTCCGGAGACTTTGCTTCCAAACACAGGAAATTGCGGAAAATGACTTCCGAAAGTCATTTTCTGCCTTTCCAAACAGACCCTTAGTACATTTTGTCTTCTCATTTTCTTTTCCTTCCACTTTTCCTCTCTAACCAAACACGAAAAACTGTTTTCCACTTCATTTTCTTTTCCCATTCAAATTCCTTGAACCAAACATAGTGTAAGTGAATCTATCAGCCAGGGCAGGAGAAAAACTTCTTCATTCTTTTCTGTTATCACCCATAGGCTTGTAACGCATAGCACAACAAATAAACATGTCACATACATTACCTTTCTTGGCACTATAAGTCCCTTTTCCTCAGCATCGGTTATCATACTGAATCCTATCCTGAAACCAAAAGATATTTTGTGCATCACAAGAAAAAATCTAGATTTTCCAAGATCTCTAACTTTGGTAAACAAATATGTTACCAAGTAATAACATTACTACATTAGAAACTATGTTCGTATCATATACAAAGAATATTTGATGTTAAAATACACTAAAAATGATAGTAAAGTAGTAGAAACCCTAAGGTTTAGAAACCCCTAAGTAGAGCACATTACACTTAAGGCCTCATTATTTTCATCTGTAAGCAATGTATTAATCTTTAGAATCTTTAGAAAGATTGGAGTTGTAAGGTAAAATCTATATCACTAAAAGCACTCCTGTTAGTTAACAATCCTAACATGGGATGAGAGCTAAGCTCTAAATACTTCAAAATATCTGCTGCTTAAACTGTAGCATTAATCCTCCTTTATTATGAACAATGCCTGATTGCCCACATGAATTGTTAAATGTTAATCATTCAGACCCTTAAGTGACAACCACAACCACAAACAGAGACCACTACATTGTGCTTCACCTCCCAGCAACCACAACCACAGGTTAATGTTTCATAATAAGCTTGTAATATCTGATGCACCACCTTGAGTGTGTGTGTTAATGATATAGTTATATAATACACAGTCTAGTGTGGCCTTTTGGAAACATCTCTATCTTTTCTAGGTAGGGGTAAGGTCTGTCTACGTTCAACCTCCCCAGAACCCACTCATGGGATTCTACCTAGTATGTTGTTGCAATCGAAAGTATAGGGTATATAAATTCTAGGGTCTTGCTCAATCCTAAATAAGCAACATATATGTCACTAGAAAGTACTCCATGTATTTTTATAAGGTAAAAGTTATATCAGTAAAAGTAGTACTTGCTTCATCTCAAAAAAATGAATCTTATTTGTCAAGGTAGAATGTTTGATTTTGGCAAGACACGATGTTTTAAAGTCACATAATCACATGAAAAACTCATTTCCCTTAATGAAATAAGATACTTTTTATGTATACAAGCTTTTAAAACAAGACTATTTTTTTTAGACGGAGTAATTTGTTACTCTTCAATCATTTTCACAATCAATCATTGTGGCTTAATGAAGTAAAACACTAGCACCCACATGTCGGAGTGGCACTTAGATATGTTTATTAAGTAACAATTCATTTATTTCCTCAATAATAATTACGACATGTACATGGATTAAACAGACGATAGCAGCAGAAGAGTGAAAAAATCGAAGGGAGCTTGCATCTCATGCATGCTGTTGATTAAACTCGATTCCCTTAGAAAGTTGTGATTGGTTCAAAAAAACTCACCTGTCTTTTACACTGCAACACGGCTCCATAATCTCAAGTTTGGCAGCAATATTTGCAACACAACCTTTTACTATATTATTCAAGTACACCATCGGTGTGTTCCCTATCAGCTGTCGAGATGTTAAGAAAGCAAATCAAGCTCTGCAACAGTATAAATAATCACTCAAAATATGTATGTATGTGTGTGTATGATTTTGGTTTGAATAAAAATTAGTTTTCCTAAAAAATGAGAACAAACCTCACCACTCATTTCCCTTATTTTTATCTCCATTTTTTATGCATTTATGTAATAATCAAGCAAATGTTTTGCACACAATGTGCAAACGTTTCTAAGTAGCCATGCAAAAATTTTGCTCCAAAAGTGGAGATGGAATATACAAGGAAAGTTTAGAATGTGCAAAATATATGATTATGTTATGCAAAATAGTGTGCAAGACATATCAATTGTCCATATCAAACTATTTTTTGGAGAGCGTGTACTTCAATCGCTTCACGCGTAATTTGGATAACATCCAAGGTTTCAAGTGTGTGAGAGATTTTACATTAGGTACTCGTGCAGTGCACCGTAGGTTACATGCTCCATCACACAATGCCGTTTATCTTGTATGATCAACATTTGAGGTGTATTATTGTTCTTTATAAAGACAAGTTCTCAAGTTAGAATACTCCTTACTACAAGAAATGAGAATGGTGGCCAGAATTGTATTGACCTGAGGAAGACTGCTTGATTTGCATAGACGTGAGGAACACTCCTCCCCACCCATCAACGTAAGCCTCTCACATCTCCGCATTAGGGCCATAACACTTTGTCGAAATACCTCAACCTAGCTTCCCGCAACTTATCCTCCACTGATGCCACTGCTACTTGTCCTCCGATAACCTCGTTTCCCCTCATCCACCGCATCATCTCCATCTCTACAACATGTTGTTGACAGATGTGGATTTTCTTAATTGCCCAGCACTCTCCACCATACAACATAGATGGACTGACTAAAGCCCAATAGAAATTACCTTTCATTCTAGACAAAACCCTCTTATCGCATAAAACCCCTGAAGCCAACCTACACTTTACCCAAGCCGCTCCAAGGCTATCTCACCTCTCATCAGACCGATGGCATGTGCCACCTCCTCTTGACTAATGCACCAACAAAACCTAGAGTATTGATGCCTCAGCTCACCTAGCTCTAGCCTCGAATCTCTTCCTGCACTCAAGAGGCCACGAATGTTGTTAGGGGTGAAACGGGGGTCTTATCAAGTTGATAATTTAGTGGCGGATTTGCGGAGGAAAATGGAAGGGAAATAGTGGGTGAAAATATGGAGGGTGTTTTAGGAGTTCTTTTTGGTATTTTATGGAAGAAAAGAATAGGATTAAGAAGGAGAAATGCAGGGATATGAAATGGAAGAAAAATCAGGGATGGATAAAACCAAGTTGGTGTTAAGAGATATTACACACTCTTATCTTAACTTGGGGTTTGAATCTAGAATTCAATTAAGATACTACACACTTAATCAAATATCTAGAACCTAAAACTCACACTTAAGATAACCACTCTTAAGATATAGGATTAGGAATTTGGCTAAAATAGCATCACATTATTTTAAGAATACTTAGAGTAAAAGGGGTTTTAATATTCAAAAAATATGTCTTACAATGGCCATATGGCCTCATTATATATAGGCAGGGGAAGGGGGAAGAAATACACAATACATTGAATGTAGACATAAGGAAACTTTCTAGCAACATCCTCTCTCAAAGCCTTGAAATATCAGCCATATTTTTAGGTCCTTTTATTAGAATAAAATCAGGGATGGGTGTGGTTGTAGGGTCTCCAATGAAAGGCAAACCAAGGGGAATGGATGTCATTCATTTGGGCTGATTTGGGGGGGATGTATTCAGCCAACTAGGGGGACAAAGGTAAAGGATAATGTGTGGTACTTTGGCTGCATATATGAGGATTTATTTGGTGGTTAAAGGGTTAAGAAAGTACCATGTTTCGGACTTTTATGGTTGTTTAGTGGGTTGTACTAGGGAACATAGTAGGGACCATGTTGGGTGGATGTTGGAAGATGAATGGGGCTGTTTTGGTTTCCTATTTTGACCAGGGGTTAAAATAGATGCAAGAGACTTTATTTTGGATATCAAAAGGAAATAAAATACTTTTGGATGTTTGGGGTTGGGTTGGACAGAATGGGGGTTGGCCAGTGAAACCCTAAGGTAAAAAACGAAAGTTATTTTGGCCTTTCGGGTTAAAGGACTTTGAATTTTCACTAAAATGGATCATAATGTTTGAACCTAAGTCCTTTGGATTCCATGAGGGTGTGGGACATGGGGGAGGGTATGATAGGGTCGAGCCCAGATATAACAGATGTACCCCCCCCCTCCCAAAGGTTGGCCACCTCTACTGTCTCAAACAACACGCTACCATCGTTGCTCTTTGTGCATCTCAAATGATCCTGATCCCGAGCCTTCCTCTCACGTGCTTTAGCTAATAACTAGCTGAAAAAACCTCTAATCACCACCCTACTCCTCTATGTCCTTATAAATGCGTTCAAAAGTTATATTCTTTGTCCTCGTAACCTCTAACTTAAATTCCTTACGGACAATCTTATTATCCACTAGAAGAGCCGCCTTATCCTCCTCATTACTGCAGTTCATGTACCTCATAAATGCCACCTTCTTAGCTTTCACCTTTCTTTGAACCACAACACTCCACCACCAGTCACCTCTATGCCAACTTCCAGAACTGCAACTCAAACCCAGCACCTCTCTAGCAACTTCCGTGATGCAGTTAGCCGTCAGAGCCCACATGTTAGTGGCCTCCCTGAAAGACACAATAACATATTTCTCTTGAACTACACAGAACAATGTAGTTGATCTGCATCCTCCCCATTCTACTACCAAAAGTAACCAAGTGATCTTCCTATTTAGGGAACAAGGAGTAGCAGCCACCAAATCACACGCTCTAGCAAGCTCTAAGAGTGAACCTCCATCTCAACCCTATAGCCAAAGCCAAACCCTCTATGTGCCTCCTCAAAGCCCTCGTCCGAGTCACCAATGTGGCCATTGAAGTTGCCTCCAGTGACAACTTTCTCAACCTGCGGGATAGCACCTACCACCCATCCAACGACTCCCAAAACTCCCTCTTAACTTTGTTGTCCAAGCCAACATGAGGGACATAGGCACTCACGACATTTATAGCACAATCACTAAAGATTAACTTGATAGCCAATTAGCCATCAACTAGTCACTAATCCTCTTCACCTCTAGCACATATTAATGCAGCTTTGGCACCACCAAAACACCAACTTCATTCATGCTCTTAGAACAGCCGGGATACCTGAACACGTCGACCTCTCGCAACTTGGTGCCCGCCCACCCATCTAGTCTCCTGCACATACGCTACCTAAATCATTCTCCTATTGAGAACTTGCACCAGCTCAATCAACTTACTAAACCCTATGTTCCACGAGCCAAAATGCACACAAGACACTACCCTATCACATACATATATGTTTATATATATATATATAGCACAATCAAAATATGAGAAAACCTGACAGGAAATAAAAGCAATTTAATGGAAAGAATGATTTGAAGAATCTATTTGTTAGACACCAGGTAATGGAAACAAAAGTAAGGCCTTGGGAACGTACTACATCCAAGAAATATTATTTACAGAAACAACTTGTTTAAAGAAAGATGCTATCTCAGCATTATACACAATCGTACTTTGCTTAGTGGGAAAACAATAGTAAACACGTCAAAATATCTTAGACTTATCAAACGCAGGCTCATAAAGGCTCGAACTTTAGCTACATGTGATGATGTGAGCAAAGCAAGAGCAACCTACATAATGGTCGAGTAGAAACCAGGGAAAGAAAAAGTAAAAGGATGAGTTGTGCAGAAAAACATTTCAAATTAAATTCAGAAAGATGATATATAATAGTTTTCCAATGTTTGAGCTTCAACGAAGAAATAATATAGACAGATAACAATTACCATTTTATTGTAAATTTAAAAAAGAAGAAATTCTACTTTGAGTGAGTCAGTGATGCACTGACCTGAGTAACATCCTCGGCGATATTGAGGCCTTCAATTTCAGTAGCTGGCCGTAAGGGCTGCTTCACGGACACGGCTTTGCAGACTATTCTGGGAAACGAAGCCCTCTTCACTATGAATGACTGAGCCTCCAAGCAACAGAGCTTGAAGAAATTGTGTTCGGGGCAGCCGTCGGACTTCGATGCGGTGGTGTTGAAGGTATCACGGAGCGGAGTGAAGGATTTGGGGACGAGAGTAGCCATCAATCATCTATCTTTGGCTCTGCGCCTCTCTTTCTCTAAGGTAACCGTGAACGGATAGAGGTAGGTAATGGTATTAGTAAAAGACATATCTTCAAAATAGATCAAAATAGACTAATTAACTTTGAAATTTGCACTGAATAGGACTAAAACATAAGTCATAATGTAAGAATTAAATTTTTTTATTCCCTAAATATGACTTAATAATGACTAGTGAGAAGAATAATGTCCAAGTGATGTTGAACATTTAGTTGAATAATGACTAATAAATAATGACCAATGATCCTATATTGGGAAATAAAAACATATGGTCATATATTGAGATAGTCATTATGTTTTAGTCTTATTTGGGTAAATTACCATTAACTTAATTAATCTAATGGTTTAAAGTTAAGGAGCAAAATAGAAGTAAAACATTGACCATGTACTAAAATAGAAGTTATATTCATATTACAAATATGAAATTAAATACATTTTATAAATTAAAAAATCTTAAAATACCTACAGCCCATGCCGTACATGTCACTATTGCCACCCCTGCCACCATCGCCTCTACTGTCGTCACCACCACTTCATCGCCACAATCTCCTGCAGCCATAGTTATTAAATGTGGCCACCATCTACATTGTTGTTGCCACTAACACCGCCACGGTCGGCACTATTGTCGTCATCGCCACCACGATCTGCCTCTCTCATCCCCTTTTATTACGGATGTCGCCTCCATTACCCCCATTTGCTGTTGTCAATGTCGCAAATTACTGCCAATGTTGGATCAAAACTGCTATTATCGCCATCTTAGTGCCATGGTTTCACTGCCAAGGGAAAAAGATTTCAATACAATACCAACAAAAGCCACAATGTCAAAGATGATAATGCATACTAACAAACATGTCATTGCATAATGTCAAACATGTTATTGCGTAATGCCAAATATGTCAATATAAAATGTCAAAAAAAGTGAAATGTCAAGATTGTCAACATACAATGTCAAGCTTCTTATCACTATCACCAAACTTTGGTGAAATAAGGAGCAAAAATTCAAACACAACTAATAGAAAAACAATCAAACAAAAAAATTAAAAGAAAAACAATCAAATACAAAAATGAAAAGAAAAACCAAACAAAAATTAATTCCTAATGAAGATGTAATTTTTCGGAGAAAAAAAAAGATGAATGTAATTAGTTGGAAGTATTTCTTACTTCTATGATGCAGTCTCAATTATAGAGCATTTAGAAGCTAATTAAAAATCAAAATCATAGTCATCGCGACTGACAGCAATCTCAGCTTTGATGAATATAGGTGGGTGCGATAGATCTGCAAGGGGGGAGAGATAGAGGCGGATCTACAGGGGATGCTTCGTGACACATCTACAAAGTGGGAAGCTGGTGCGGCGGCACTGCAAGGAGGGGCGGCGGTGATGTACTGCACTTGGGGTGGATTTGGTGAAGGCAACGCTTCAAAATGGTGAAATGGTGGCCAAAAATAAGAGAGAGGGAAGAGAGAGGCATGGTAGGGTGGTCGTGAGGAGAGGGAGCAGAGAGATGAGATTAATTAGAGATTTAATATTATTTATGGGGTTTTCTTTATTAATTAATTAATTACTCCTGTTTGGAGGATTTTAAGTTTGAGCTTCTATTTTGAGGATATGACATATGTTTTACTCCTATTTAGAGGGTTTTCTTTAATATTTGAGATTCACGTTCACAGAATCTCGACATGTGGTGGGTTTACTTGACAAGTTTTTTATGAGTCATCCGCCCTTTAATGACTTTAGTGACTTGGCACTTTTATATTAAAATATGGAAAGATCCAATTCTAATTAATATGCCTAATATATATCTTATACAGGCTTCCCACCGATGGTAAGGTTCTCCCATCAATGGGAAGACAACTACTAGAAAGGGAGGAAAAATTGAAGGCAGCCTTCCCAGCGATGTGAAGATTCTCCCATCGATGGGAAGACAACTACTAGAAATCCGTTAAAAATTTAAAAAAACAAGTGTCGAACACCCAGCGATGGGAAGAAGTTCCCATCGATGAGAAGAGGGCTGCTGATTAGAAAATACTTCCTTCCCAGCGATGGGATAAACAACCCATCACTGGTTCCCCCTGACTTCCTGATTTCCTCTTGACTTTGAAATGTTCCTGCAATTTTCTCCTTTAAATTTTTAATTCCTGCAATTTCTACGATCAAACGTTATTCACCCCCCCTCTACCGTTGGTCTTTTATTCTAACAATTGGTATCAGAGACTAACTCGCGTCCAAAATTAACCGTTTGAGAGAAAAGCGATCATGGGTTCTTCTTCTAGAAATATTTATGCAGGGATGGGAGAAGGTCAATCAACCTCTAGGCCACCGCTCTTTGATGGCACTAACTACACATATTGTAAAGAGCGGATGAGAATCTATATCCGCTCAACCAACTTCCAATTGTGGTTGGTCATCAAGAACGGCGAAGAAACGCCAATGAAGAAGGTTGGTGAAAAACTCGTCCCAAAGACCGAGGACGAATTTGATGCCGAAGACATCAAAAAGGTGGAGAACTATGCTAAGGCGATCAATATGCTCTACTGCCCGGTCAACCCCGACGACTATCGCAAGATCTCTTGCTGCACAACCACCAAAGAGATGTGGGACAAGCTGGAGGTCACATACGAAGGTACGGACCAAGTTCAGGAAGCCAAAATTGACTTCCTCACGCAAGAGTACGAGATGTTCAGAATGAAGGAAGGCGAGAAGATCGATGATATGTTCGAACGGTTCTCGAAGATCATCAATGACCTTCATGCACTCAAGAAGACTTACGCCAACAAGGATCTAGTAAGAAAAATCCCGCGGAGTCTCACACCCGAATGGAGGTCAAAGGCCGACGCAATCTACGAATCCATCGGAGTCTCCAACGTCACCATCGACGGGTTAAGAGGTAATCTCAAAACTTTTGAATCCACTATTCTAACCCTGTCTTTGGATGAACAAAAGAAGAAAGGAATATCGCTCAAAACAACCAAAGAGACGGTGGAAGAAGTCTCAAGCGACGATGACAACGAGTTTGGACTCGTCATCAAGAAATTCCAAAAATTCATGAAGAAGGAATTTGAGCGCAAAGGAAGAAAGCACGACGGTCCCCCAAAGTGTTATGGCTATGGCGAGATAGACCACATCAAGCCGAGGTGTCCAAGAGGCAAAAACGGCAAGGACAAACCTGACTTCAAAAACAAAGAGTGTATATCTCGTGGGGTGGCGACTCCGACGACGAGTCAACCGACCAAGAAGAGGATGAAGCCGCCAACCTCTGTCTCATGGCACACGAAGACCGAAGCGACGATGTACAAGAGGTATGTACCATTTCTTCCGATTCTTACACTTTTGAAGAGATGCAAGAAACACTTCGTGAGCTTTACGATGAATTTGTTAGCGCTTCAAAAATCAACAAATCATTAAAGAAATGTCTTTCATCTCTTGAAAATGATTTTGAAAAACTGGAAAAAGATAATGAAAAATTAAAACAAGAAAATAAATTTTATGGAAAAAAAGCGCTGACAAACCGGAAAGCTTTACAGATGAATGTGAATCTTGCAAAGCTTTAAAAGACGAAGTCACAAAACTTGAGAGTACGGTCAAGAAATTCAATACTCCACACAAAGATCTTAACTTACTTCTTGATACTATGCCCTTTTCTAAGGAAGGGTTAGGTTTTAATAGAAACAAAGCTAAGGATAAGAACATTGAGCAAACACCTAGACAACCTTCTAAGGCTCAACGTAAGAAAAGTTAAAAATCAGGATAATAGAAAATCTAGTCAACCTAAGGACACTAGACAACCTAGACAAAAACCTAAGAATGAAAATGTGCATGTTAGACAACCTAGGAAAAATTATCAAAATGAGTTTGTGCATAAAAATAAATTTTCAACTAGACAAAATAATGCTTGGACACCTAGAAGAGAGAATTTTCAAAAGCCAATGTTATCTCAAAATATGATGGATATGGTTAGGCCCCCTAGCAACTATTATCAACCTAGGAGGATGCACAACCCAAACATAGTTTGCCATTATTACAATAGGGTAGGACATATAGCTCCCGTTTGCTTTACTAGACATAGGCATTGGACACAAAACGAATCACACTACCACTTTGCACCTAACACTCAAGGACCCAAAAAGACTTGGGTACCTAAATCTTATTAAATCATTTTTGTAGGTGTGCTTGAAGGCGTCAAGTGTACTTTGGTACATTGATAGCAGATGCTCCAAGCACATGACCGGAGATGCATCCCAGTTCCTACAAATCAAACCCGCTAAAGGAGGAAACGTGGTCTTTGGAGACAAATAGTAAGGAAAATATTATTGGCATCGGTTCGGTAGGTAAGTCCGAAGACTCCTCTATAGATAATGTCTTGCTTGTTAAGGGTCTTAAACACAATCTCTTGAGCATAAGTCAATTATGTGACAAGGGAAACCGTGTGACCTTCGATTCAAAATCATGCACGGTAGAACGCATTAGTGACAATAAGGTCATTCTACGTGGTGATAGAATCGATAACATATATATGGTTAACTTAGACAAATCTCCTTCCGACTTTGTTAAGTGCCTCATGAGTAAAGACGAAGACACTTGGTTATGGCACCGAAGGGTAGCTCATATGAACATGAACCTTTTGAACAAATTGGTTTCACAAGACTTAGTAATTGGCATTCCAAAATTTAAGTTTGAAAATGTAACGCCCCGAAATTAGGCCTATCAGAATTAATTAATTGATAATTAAATTAATTACTGAGAAGGACCCAAAAATAAGTGATTTATAAAGTTTGTCAATAAATAATGAAAATTATATCATTATGTAGAGTTTGACTGTCTGACCCCAACGGCTCAAACGGATTTCAATTTAGAGAAAGTTGGACCAAAAAGTGTACCCTGACTGGGACCAAATATTAGTCCCAATCAGGGACTACGTACCAAACGACGCCCTGTTCAATTACGCCGATTCCAAAATCCGAATCACCGTGCAATCAAGGAAGCTGCAAAACCTGTGTCTTCTTCCTTCAACAATTGGCTATTTAAGGAGAACCAACTCCTTCATTTCCTCACCAAAACAATTCATTCTTCCTTCCATATTGTTCCTTGCTGAGAGTAGAGTGCAGTGGTGCTGTCATATTTGTGTGAGGTTGCCGGAGTAGTGAGATAGAGTCGCTGGAAGTTTCGCCGGAAAATTTTCAAAAACTCCATTACACTTCGAGGTAAGCCCGTAGATATATCTAATGACTAGAATATTCATATAGGTCGTTTCTACGTTCATAAATGTTCATTTGGGTGAGTTTTGTGTTTGACATGCTTGAAGAACCAAGAATCATAACCCATGAAATTGATTTTAAAACTATGAATTAATGATCCCAAAATGATCTATGAACCTTGGAGAACATTTCTATATAGTTTAATTAAAGTTCGGTGACGAAAAATGGTATTTCCAAAAAATGGACCAAACTGTTGGCCATGTGTGCAACAATTGTCCCGTGGTAGAGGCTATGTGGGCCAAGTCACAATCGAATGTCGTGGGCGCTTGTGTGGTGAATGCACTATAAGGCTAGGGTATGCGCCTCTTCTAACACCAATTGGTTTTAGAAGAGTTGGTAGCGCCTGAGGTCCTACAAGTGGTATCAGAGCCAAGGTCACGAGTTCGATTCCCAGCGGGAGAAATTGCTGAGGGGGAGATTGTTGGCCATGTGTGCAACAATTGTCCCGTGGTAGAGGCTATGTGGGCCAAGTCACAATCGAATGTCGTGGGCGCTTGTGTGGTGAATGCACTATAAGGCTAGGGTATGCGCATCTTCTAACACCAATTGGTTTTAGAAGAGTTGGTAGCGCCTGAGGTCCTACACAAACGTTGAAGAAGATGAACATGAGCTGAAAACTTGCAGGGTGGATCGATCATATCAGTTGGATCGATCACCTGGGCAAATCTTTTACAGTCTGGATCGATCCTCCGAAACTCTGATCCGAAAATTTGTCTGAAATTGCTATTTTTGAGCTCCAAAATCCTATTTTTGATACCAATTGATTATGATTTTTATAAAAATGATTTTTCACAATAAAAATGATGTTTTTAACAAATTAAAACATTATGTGATACATGACGGTAAGTTTGGGTGTTAACACTCGAGACTAGACCGCTAACTGTTATTAAAGGTTATATTTAATGATCATTATGATGGATAATTATTATGGATGATTATGAATGATAAACCTACTGATTAGGATGAATATTAATGATTAAATCATGATTGAAAATGAATATAATGATGATCATGAAATCGGTGTATTGTTAAGGCTATCTCAAAGACCTCTAAGATAGACCTCAAATTAGATTGGGCCTTGCGAGTGTAAATATGTATATTCGGTGGCCTTGGGTAAAAATGTACGTACGGGATCCATAAACCAAACTCGAGGAACTCGTTTGGGGATACCACCCAACCCGACAGTTAGTATTCTGCTGTTCGGTTTTCTAGACTTATACCTTAAGCGAAGGCTAGTTTAAGAGTTGGTAAATTAATCGGAAAATATGCACCTTAAACTAAGGACCTAGCTTAAGAGTTGGTTAGAAGTACCTTAAACTAGAATGAAGTTTAAGAGTTGGTAAATATCACAAAGATTGGCCTTAGACTAAGCATAGTTTAAGGATATTGTGGATTATTGAAATATTGAAATAAAAATATTGAGAATATCATAAATGACTTATATAATGTGTGCATGATGTCAAATGATTGTTTGTGAATTGAGATTCAATTTATGTGGATGTTCGACGTTTTAGATATGCTTACTCAGCTTTACCGCTGAGCGTGTAGTGTGTTTTATTTGCTACACGCAGGTAGGCAGAATGAGTGATTGGCATGATCCTGGCAGCGGAAGGGGCGAGACTATCGTGGTGGAAATTGTTCCGCACTATTATTAAACACTCCGTATTTTTCTACAGTTATGTATTTAATAATATTTATGATGAATAAAAGTATTTAAAATGTTTTAAATTTTACGATTTCCAAGTTAATACTTTAGTCCGAAAAGGGCTGCACACCTGGACGGATTAGGGTGTTACAGAAAAGGACACCAAATGTGGTGCATGTCAAAAGGGGAAGCAAGTTCGGGCTTCGTTTAAGTCTAAGAACGTTGTTTCAATGTCTAGACCGCTTCAACTTTTGCTTATGGATCTCTTTGGTCCTTCTAGAACGAAAAGTTTCGGTGGTAATTACTTTGCGTCTGTGATTATCGATGACTACTCTAGGTTTACATGGACCTTGTTTCTTACTCATAAAAGTGAGGCATTTCATGTTTTCAAAAATTTTCTAAAGAAAGTTCAAAATGAAAAAGAAACAACCATAGTAGCCATAAGAAGTGACCATGGGGGAGAGTTCGAACGAAATCTATTTTCAGATTTGTGTGACGAACTCGACATTGATCATAATTTCTCATCCCCACATACACCACAACAAAATGGAGTGGTGGAACGTAAAAATAGATGTCTCGAAGAGATGGCTAGAACTATGATCAATGAGGCAAAAATCCCAAAGTATTTTTGGGCGGATTCCGTGAGTACCGCGAGCTACGTATTAAACCGAGCCATCATTCGACCGATACTCATGAAAACGCCTTATGAACTATACAAAGGGAGAAAGCCAAACCTTCCCATCTTCGAGTCTTTGGTTGCAAATGTTTTATCCATAACAATGGCAAAGATAACTTAGGCAAATTTGATGCCAAGTCGAACGAAGGAATTTTTCTGGCTTACTCATTACGTAGCAAGGCCTATAGAGTCTTTAATAAACATACCTTGACTATTGAGGAGTCCCCACACGTTGTATTTTCCGAAGATAACCCTCGCTTAGTGAGAAAGGATATTTGTGATGATCTTGCAGATTCGCTAGAAAGAATACACGTCGAAGACGATGAAGAGAACACGGAAATATACACTAACACGCAACCACAAATTGGGGAGATGCCTCAAGTGACTAACCAAGGTGAAGAAAACCAATAAGAACAAGAGGAAACCAAGGAACAAGAAGATGAAGAAACCGAGCTTCCCATCGCATGGAGAACGAACAAGAACCATCCGCTTGACTAGGTAATCGGTAGCATCAACCGCGGGGTAAGTACTCGAAACTCACTTAGGGACACCGTAGGCCCCATGACTTTTGTTTCTCAAATTGAACCTACAACCATTTCCGAAGCAATAAACAATGAACATTGGACCTTGGCTATGCAAGAGGAGCTAAACCAATTTAAACAGAATGACGTTTGGGAATTGGTGTCAAGGCCCGATGATCGTACGATGATTGGTACGAAATGGGTGTTTCATAACAAACTTGATCAAAATGGAATAATCACTAGAAACAAAGCTAGGCTCATAGCTAAAGGCTACAATAAAGAAGAAGGCATTGATTTTGAAGAAACTTATGCACCCGTAGCATTGTTTAGAAGCTATTCGTTTACTTCTTGCTTTTGCCTCGTCTATGGATTTTAAACTTTATCAAATGGATGTTAAGAGTGCCTTCCTCAATGGTTTTGTTCAAGAGGAAGTGTATGTTGACCAGCCTCCAGGGTTTGAAGACTTTGAGTATCCCGACCATGTCTTCAAACTCAAGAAAGCACTCTACGGTCTTAAACAAGCACCTCGTGCTTGGTATGAACGTTTGAGTAAATTTCTTTTAAACAGTGGTTTCCAAAGGGGAAAGGTCGACACTACACTTTTTATCAAGAGTAAATACAACAACATCCTTTTGGTTCAAGTTTATGTTGACGATATTATATTCGGAGCTACTAACGAGTCTTTGTGCAAGGAATTTCCCAAGTTAATAACAAGCGAGTTCGAAATGTCAATGATGGGCGAGCTCACGTTCTTTTTGGGTCTTCAAGTGAAGCAAATGAGAGATGGCACATTCATTTGCCAAACCAAGTATTTTCAAAGAACTCCTAAAACGGTTCAAAATGGACAACGCCAAAGCCATGGCTACCCCGATGAGCATGTCCGACCATCTTGACAAACACGAAAAAGGTAAGGAAGTAGAAGTCAAAAGGTATCGAGGTATGATCGGATCCCTTCTCTATCTTACCGCTAGTAGGCCGGATATCATGTTTAGCGTATGCCTTTGCGCAGGGTATCAATCTTGTCCGAAGGAATCATACTTAATGGCAGTGAAACGGATCATGAAATACCTTGTTGGCACGGTTAATGTTGGACTGTGGTATCCAAAAGGCTCTTCTTCTCATCTCGTTGGTTACTCCGACTCGGACTTTTCTGGTTGCAAGTTGGACCGCAAAAGTACGAGTGGGACTTGCCACTTACTTGGTAGTTCTCTAGTCTCATGGTTCAGTAAGAAACAAGTCAGTGTTGCGTTATCCACAATCGAAGCAGAATACGTTGCCGCCGGTAGTTGTTGTGCTCAAATCCTTTGGATGAAGCAACAACTCGTGGACTATGGCCTTAGTATCAATCATGTTCCACTCCGTTGTGATAATACTAGTGCCATAAGCTTGACGAAGAACCCAATTCTTCACTCAAGGACAAAACACATTGACATTAGGCATCATTTCATTAGAGATCATGTTCTCAAAGGTGATGTCGAAATTGAGTTTGTTGAAACACACAACCAATTAGCCAACATTTTCAAAAAACCTTTACAGAAAGAGACGTTCTTCTGCATTCGTAGTGAACACGGAATCCTTGACTCCACGATGATCTAATTTGTGCATTTTATTACTCCTTTATCTTTGTTTGAACATTTACTAACTTGAGCGTCAGAGGGTTTTCTAACTCTTTTTTGCAGGGACATTTCGAAGTGAAGAAATCTAGAAGTCAAGGGGAACCAACGATGGGTGGGTTCATACCATTGCTGGGAGAGAAGTCTCTTCTTTCCAGAACTCCTCTTCCCATTGATGGGAAAATCCTCCCATCGCTGGGTGATTGACTCTTTTTTTAAAATACTTAACGGATTTCCAGAACCTCTTCACCCATTGATGGGAACTCTCTCCCATCGCTGGGTGCATGACATTCATTTTAAAGAATTTTTTCCAGAACCTCCCCACCCATAGATGGGAACTTCTTCCCATTGCTGGGTGTTTGACACTATTTTTTAAAATTTTTAACGGATTTCCAAAACCACCAACCCAGCGATGGGATGGTATTAACATCGCTAGGAAGGCCTATTTCATCACTTCTTCACTTTCCAGAAGCCACCTTCCCATCGATGGGAGAATTCATACATCGCTGGGAAGGCAGCCTTGGGCTCTTCCTCGCTTTCTAGTGGCGACCTTCCCATCGATGGGTAAATCCTACCATCGCTGGGAAGGCTGGTACAATTCAAAAAATTATGGCCGTTGGGCACCGAGTTTAATGCCCAACAGCCATATTTTTTGAATTCACACGGTTCTCTCCCCTCTCCGTATATATATTCAACACTCCTTGTGTCACGCCCTATGACCCGGTCTATTAGAATTGATTAATTTACTTAATTAATTACAAACTCGGATCGGAGTCGGGGAAAAATAAAATCCTCATAAAAATTATTTGATCACGTCATAATATTCGTTTTGACTGTCTGATTCCAAAAACGCAAACGGATCTCAGTTTGGGCCCGTTCGGGGAAAATACCGCGTACCGTTTAGGTAAGATTTTACACAATGGAACAAAATTGGGAGATGTAACTCCCAGCACCAGCTCACACGCCACAACTGTAACACCCTAATCCGTCCAGGACTGCAGCCCCTTTCGGACTAAAGTATTGATCTGGTAATCGTAATTTAAAACATTTCAAAGATTTTTATTTATAAATAATAATCCATACATAATTGTAGAGAAATACGGAGTGTTTAAATTAAATGCGGAAGCAACTTTAAAATATGTCTCATAACAACATAATTATTTATTTCATTCAATAATCTACCACGACTGTCTCGCCCCTTCTGCAGCCAGGAATCAGCCAATCATTCATTCTGCCTACTTGCGTGTAGCAAATAAAACACACTACACGCTCAGCGGTGAAGCTGAGTAAGCATATCTAAAGCGTCAAACATCCACATAAATTGAATCTTTATTGATAATCAACCATTTGATATCATGCACACAATATATAATTCAAACATTCATGATATTCTCAATGTTTTATTCCAAGTCATTTGATATTCAATATCTCAACAATGCTCTCAAATTATTCTTAATCTAAGGCCAAATCATTTTATAACAACTCTTAACTATTCCTAGTCTAAGGCAACATTTCTAACCAGGCCCTTAAACTATAAATAGTTTAATGCAGAACACAAGAATCGATAATCCACCCTATGAGTCATGTGGATTACGTACCAACCGAACAGTGAACTGTCGGGTGGGTGATATCCGTTCTGGATCCCGTACGTACATTTTAACCCCGAAATATGAATTGGTCAAGGAGGTATATCTTAGAGTTCTTCTAGATATCCTTAATAATCATCATCATTATACAAGTGGGTGGTATATCTTAGAGTTCTTCTAGAAATCCTTAACAATATACATCATTTTCATAATCATCATTATATCCATTTTTAATCATGATTTAATCAATAATCATACTAATCAGTGGGTTAATCATTCATAATTGGCCACAATAATAGTTCATCATAATGATCATTCAACATAACATTTAATAACAATTAGTGGCCTAGTCTCGAGTGTTAATACCCGAGCTTACCGTCATGCATCACATAATGTTTTAATTTGTAAAAAAACATCATTTTTGTTGTGAAAAATCATTTTTATAATAATCATAATCAATTGGTATCAAAAATAGGATTTTAGAGCTCAAAAATAGCAATTTCAGACAAATTTTCGGACCAGAGTTTCGGAGGATCGATCTAGCCCTCTGGATCGATCTGGATCGATCCAACTAGAATTTTAGTCACCAAACTTCAACTTTCGGAGGATCGATCCAACCAGAGTTTCGGAGGATCGGTCCATTTTTCGGGAAAAACCATTTTTAGCCACCGAACTTCAATTAAACTCTGTAGAAATGTTCTCCAAGGTTCATAGATCATATTAGAATTATTAAAACATATTTTTAACATCAAATTCAAGGTTTATGATTCTTGGTTTTTCAAACATGCATGTCAAACACAAAACTCAACCAAATGACCATTTATGAACGTAGAAACGACCTATATGAACATTCTAGTCATTAGATATATCTACGGGCTTACCTTGAAGCGTAAGGGAGGTTTTGAAGATTTTCCGGTGAAACTTCCGGCGACTCTATTTCACTGCTCCGGCGACCTCACACAAAGATGACAGCGCCACTGCACTCTACTCTCAGCAAGGAACAATATAGAAGGAAGAATGAGTTGTTTTGGTGATAAAATGAGGGAGTTGGGTTGTCCTTAAATAGCCCATGGAAGAAGAAGAAGACACAGGTTTGCAGCTTCCGTGATTGAGCGACGAATTTGGAATCGGCGTAATTGAACAGGGCGCCGTTTGGTGTGTAGTCCTTGATTGGGATTAATTTTTGTCCCAGTCGGGGTACACTTTTTGTTCCAACTTTCTCCAAATTGAAATCCGATTGAACCGTTGGGGTCATACAGTCAAACTCTACATAATGATATAATTTTCATTATTTATTGACAAACTTTAGAATTTACTTATTTTTGGGTCCTTCTCAGTAATTAATTAATTATCAATTAATTAATTCTGTTAGGCCTATTTTCGGGGCGTTACATTTCTCTCCTCCTTAAAATAATTTTGTCCTCGAAATTACCTGAGTCATTGGTTGAAGAGATTCAGATATTGCATCCTCATTGACTCTTCGGTTTCCCATGTTGCCTCTTCAGTCGAGTGATTCCTCCATAGCACTTTGACTAAGGGTACAGATTTGTTTCTCAATTGTTTAACCTCTCGTGCTAAAATTTGTACAGGTTCCTCCTCATAAGTCAATTGTTTGTCAAGAGCTACAATTCCCTCAGTCAAGATATGCGATGGATCGGAACGGTATCTTTTCAACATCGATACATGGAATACGTCATGGATCTTGTTCAGTTCTGGTGGAAGTTCTAACCGATAGGCTACTGGACCCACACGTTCAGTGATTCGATAGGGTCCAATATATCTCGGACTTAGTTTTCCCTTTCTACCGAACCGTAACACTTTCTTCCACGGTGAGACTTTCAGAATAAACGTGTAATGATTGTGGCCCCTAAAGGAAAAATAAAACGATAGCTCCCACTGACTTCCAGGCTCTTGGACTTCGGGCTATCTCCATTCCTTTAGATTCCCTCGAACGGACTTCAAATCTTTTATCTTCTAACCACCACGTGAGAAAAGAATCCTCGGTTGAGGTAAGAGAGAGAAATAGATTTACATCGAGAGTTTAAGAGATAAGGCACGACACGCAGGCCTTATTATAATCAAATAAACTATAGCCACAATCATCCACCATGCATATCATACATCCACACAGGCAATAGAGATATACATACACCGGGCGAACCGCGCTCGCCCCAGATAATTCTAGAAAAATACTACGTTGGTAATATTTTCTAAAATTCATAAAATTCATAAAGTGGTCCAAAAATTATGAAATTTTACCAAGTCATCCTAAATACATTAGGAGACTTTCGGGCAGGGGCAAAACTGGAAAATAAATTTCCAGGAACAACAGAATTACGAAAATGCCCCTAGTGCAATGTTTATTCCAAAATTCATTTTAAATTTGAAATAAATTTGCAAAAATCATGAAAATTAATTTCCAACTTCCAGCAACTATTTAATGCATTTATAAATCTGAAAAATAAATTTCCAGAATTTATAAATATTTATTTCCCAAATATATTAATTATATCTCAATAATTGCAAAAATAATTTTAAATCATTTTTCAAAAATCATTAAATTATAATATTTAATATTTAGAAAAATCAAATTACCTTTTTACTGAGATATAATTTTCCAAAATGATATTAGCCATTTTCAATATATATATATATATATATATATATATATATATATATATATATATATATATATATATATATATATATATATATATATATATAGGTAATATATATAGGTAATATATATATACCAAAATATATATATAATTAATTACTAACTAATATTATTTTGTCCAATATATTTATGAACAACTTTATTTCACCTAGAAATAATATTTCCAAGTTTTATAAAGTTCATTTTTGAGTTTCCAATATTTATTTAAGATTTATTGGAATTAAATCTAAACAAATACAATTAACTCCAAAATTGGAAATAAACAATTTAGAAAATTACAATATAATTTTATTAACCATAAAATGACATTTTATGTCCAATAAAATTATATTCACAATTTCGAAATATATATAAATATATATTCTCAAAATTCCCGAATATATTTATAAAAAATATATTATCGGAACAAATAAATAATGAATATTTATTTTAATGATTTATTTAAGTCCAATATTTATTCCAAGACTAAAATAAATCGTTTTACTAATTTTCGAGATTAACAAATAATTACCAAGTTAAAAATAATTTCCAACCAAAAAGTTCTGCGAATAACTATAGTTTTGTACGTTGGCTCCGATACCACTGAAAGGTAACCACGGTTGAGAGGGCAGCGGAAATACAAAAATTTAATCTCCCAATAGTGATTACTAGCCCAAGAACACGTACTAAAACTATAGCTAGAGATAGAAAGTTATACCTTATCCGGTAAAGCGGTATGAACGTGTAGTCGAGCAAAAAGTGTTGAAGGAGCAAACGTAGCCGTTCAAGCGTCCGGCCTCCAACTTTGACACACGAACAATCTCCGGAGTCTACTATAATCTTTATGCTAGTAAAGATTATAATAGTATATTTAATATAAAGATTATTTTAAGGATAATATAAATCTTGTATATTAAATAGTAGAAAATATATCAATAATATTTTGAAGAAAATATTATAACAATTTTCTATACCCAAAACAATAACTTTTGGAACTCAAATATTATGCTACTGCATCTCTTCTCTTGGCCGAATTGCTTTCTTAAAGGAGAAAGAGTATATATATATTTTAAAAGGGAATAATGTAAAACATTTTCAAAAGCAAAACTCCAAAAGTACATCCCTTATCATGAAGTGTAGTGGGAGACAAAGCCCCACACACACACCACATTTGTACAATGTACGAAAATAGAAAGGGGGAAAGAATTTAATTCTTCTCCTCTCAAATGTTCAAAGTGTATTTTATTTGACATCAATAAATTTTATGATATAAAATAAAATACCCAAAACATTTTAAAACAAGTATATAAAATATACTTTAAAATAGGTTTTGTCAAAATAATTATTTTCATAATTAAAATGACACTCCAAAATAAAATGTACACAATATAATATATA
Organism: Cuscuta australis; assembly: GCA_003260385.1. NCBI lineage: Eukaryota > Viridiplantae > Streptophyta > Magnoliopsida > Solanales > Convolvulaceae > Cuscuta > Cuscuta australis. The sequence goes on along the minus strand of NQVE01000140.1, from coordinate 945,812 downwards.
ATCTAATATATACATATAAATGTACACGTTATCAAGTATATTATATTATATATATATATATATATATATATATATATATATATATATATATATATATATATATATATATATATATATATATATATATATATATATATATATATATATATCTATATATATATATATATATATATATATATATATATATATATATATATATATATATATATATATATATATATATATATATGTACCCACGCACATTATATATATGTATACTTATACATATTTTGTGTGTGCCGTGTACAAAAGTATATGTATATACATATATATATATATGTATTATATTAAACATTTTACTTTACTATTTTACAATATACAAATTAAATATTATCCCTTCTTATAATCCTACTCTTTAAATTGTTCAAAGTGTGTGACCCATATAGGCATTTATAAAACTGGCCACGGTATTGACTCTACACCAATACTATAAGTAATAAGCGGTATCTAGCAACACATTATTACCCCACATTATAAGTTCAGACGTTTGCTCCGTCAAAACCTTTCTACGACTAAGACTTTGTATAACGTAGATCCTTTTGTCCCAATGTCTTAACTTAGTGCAAGGGATATAAAATATCCAAATTGTAGCCATTAAGTTATTTAGTGATTAACAAGTCTGACAGATGAGAACTGTAACGCCCCAAAATATACCCTAAAATTTATTGAATTAAATATTCAATTAAACAAAATTTGTTTTGATTAAAATAAATTGTTGTTGGGCTTTGGGCTGAAATAAAATATATATTGATATCCAATAAACATAATTGGGATAAATCTCATAGAGATAAATCCAACATGTTGATTTATTGTATAATCTTGATTGGGAACCCGAGTACAGACCCAAATTAAGAATAAATGAAAAAATTGTTTATAATGTGAACTTTGAAATGATTTATTGAAATAAATCATGGAAATAAATAATATGAATTAAATGTGAGAACCTTTTTGAATAAAGGTCAATTAAACCAATTTTGACTCTATCAAAGTCAACCACCCAAAAATATGATTTCGGAAAAAGTATAACGAATAAATATAAAAATTATATCGTTAGATAGAGTTTAACTGTCTGATCGCAACGGTGCAATCGGATTTCAATTCGGAGAAAGTTGGACCAAAAAGTGTTCCCCGACTGGGACCAAATTAGTCCCAATCAGGAAACCAAACATCACCCTTGGCAGCATCCTTCACCATTTTCTTATATAAGTACCATCTCCATTCCTTCAATTCCTCACCATTTCTTATAAACTTTCTGTCTATTCTGTTGCTGGGAGTGAGGAGAACGCAGTGGTGCTATCGTATTGGTGTGAGGTCGCCGGAGATAGCTACAATTCTCGCCGGAAGTTTTGCCGGAAAATCTTCAAAACCTCCATTAAGCTTCGAGGTAAGCCCGTAGATAAATCTAGTGATTAGAATGTTCGTATAGATCGTTTTTACGTTCATAAACGGTCGTTTGGTTGAGTTTTATGTTTGACATGTTTGAAGAACCAAGAATCATAAACCAAGAAATTGTTGTTAAAACTACAAATTAATGACTCTAAAATGATCTCTGAACATTCCTATATAATTTAATTGAAGTTTGGTAATTAAAAATGATAATGTTAAAAAATTGAACAGAGGAAGAAGATGATGAACAGTGGCCGAAAATCGATTACTTCCTTCCTAATAATCGACTAAAAATTTGTTCAGATAGTCAGTATATTTAAAAATAATAATAATCGATTATTTTAATCATAAAAATCGATTTAACGTTATTAATCGATTATTTTAATTATAAAAATTGATTTTTAAGTATTAATTAATTATTTTAAATATAAAAATCGATTTTTAGTAATTAATTGATTATTTAAAATATAAAAATCGATTTTTAGTAATTAATGGATTATTTAAAATATAAAAATTGATTTTTAGCAATTAATTGATTATTTAAAATATAAAAATCGATTTTTTGCAATTAATTGATTATTTAAAATATAAAAATCGATTTTTAGTAATTAATGGATTATTTAAAATATAAAAATCGATTTTTAGCAATTAATTGATTATTTAAAATATAAAAATCGATTTTTAGCAATTAATTGATTATTTAAAATATAAAAATAGATTTTTAGCTATTAATGGATTATTTTAAATATAAAAATCGATTTTTAGGTATTAATTGATTATTTTTAAAAATAAAAATCGATTTTTCTTTAGTCCAGATCCTGTTCCGAAAATATTCAGAAAATATATACTCTAAAATCCACCAATTGATTATGATCATTGGAAAAATGATTTACCATAATAAAAATGATTTTTTTAACAAATAAAAATGTTATGTGATGCATGAAGGTAAGTTAGGGTGTTAACACCCGAAGCTGGGCCGCTAATTGTTATTGAATATTATGTTGATTTAATGATTATGGTAATGATTATTGATTGATTATTATGATGATTGAATCTTTATGAATATTCTGATTAAAAATGATAATTGTGAATGATTAAATCATAATGAATATATTGATGATTGTGAAAATAAAATGTATTGTTAAAGGTATCTAGAAGACCTCTAAGATATACCCATATTAATGTTGATTTGAAAGGTATCTAGAAGACCTCTAAGATATACCTATTTAAGTTAGGCCTTGCGGGTATGAACCCTGGTGGCTAGGGTTAAAACGTACGTACGGGATCCAAGAACCAAACTTGAGTACCTACTCGTTTGGGGGTACCACCCACCCAACAGTGAACACTACGCTGTCGGTTTTTGGTTGGCCTTAAGTGAAGGTAAGTTTAAGATTTTCAAAACCCTTTTATCTTAAACTAGGCCTAGCTTAAGGATTATTTAGGAATATTTTATACTGGAATATAGTTTAATTATTTAAACTAGAATTCGTTTAAGGGTTGACAAATATTAAAGTGATTGGCCTTAGACTAAGAATAGTTTAAGGATATTGTTGAATGTTGAATATTGAATATTGAATATGAGTAAATATTGAATGATGAATATTGAATTGAATATTGCAATTATTATGAATGACTGATGAACATTGAATGTGAATATAAATGTTGAATAATGCATGATGAATAATTTTTAATAATTATTGATTATCTGAACTGAACATTATGTGCATGATATCAAATGATTTGATTATGAATTTAGACTCAGTTTATATGGATATTCGATGCATTAGATATGCTTACTCAGCTTCAACGCTGAGCGTGTAGTATGTTTTATTTGCTACACGCAGGTTAATGAAGTGACGTGATCCTGGAGGCAGACGGAGGCAAGATTGTCGGAATGGATGTGATGGTTTTGAATTAAAGAACATAAATAAATTATGTTTGTGATTATGATTATTAAGCTTCCGCAATATTGAAAACTCCGTACTGTATATATTATGAAAAATATTATTGTGATAAATAAAAGTGTTTGAAATGTTTTAAATTTTTACGATTACTAAGTTAATACTTTAATCTGAAAGGGGCTGCAGACCTGGATAGATTAGGGTGTTACAAGAACAGATGTCTAAATTCATCTCGGCATGGCCATGCATTTCCTCAGTCATACTTATTAGTGGGCCACCACAAGACATTATTCTGCTTAAGTAGGAGTGACAAATTCTTTGTACGTAATCTACGTCTTCGAATACGTGCAGCGGCATGCCCAATAAAAAGCCTGTGTACCATCCTTATTTCATACGGCTTAGGACAATGAATCAAAGCATGCGGGTTCACGCATTCGAAGAACGTAATACTTCAAGTCTGAGGATCGTTATACCAATAGTCGCATTAAGGACACTTAGAGCATAGACTAAAAGTCTAGGCAATGCCCTTAAGGCGGGTCAGGTCTGGCATCTTATTATTAACGATAATATCTGCCCGAGAGTAGATGCAAACACTCCGTCATTGACCAAGAGACTAGGTCAAACATCTAACTCTCACTAGTCTCACGCGCACTAACGATATCCCGCTCTCGTTAATGCTTTGACTATAGACCGTTTAGAATTATACTAAGTGACAAGATGTCAGTCTCAACATCAGAAGACTCATTCTGATAAACATCTTATAATATAATTCTAGGAATGCAATTAAGAGTTTACATTAGCATGAGATGTTTCTAAACTTAATGCATCTGCCTTTACATGATAAAACATATCTAAGATATTACAACAGCAGTTGGCCATAAGAGCACCAACTCCAACACCTTCTCTTCAGTTTCGCAGACGAGATCAGGTCCTTCAAGCTTTTGCTCGCTTAATTCTGTCCAGCATACTGGGGTTCTACAGTGTCTCCCATACAAGGCTTCGTACGGGGCCATTTGGATACTCTCTTGATAACTGTTGTTATACGCGAACTCCATTAGCGGTAAGTATTGTTCCCAGTTGCTTCTAAAATCAATTACACATGCTCTCATCATATCTTCAAGAATTTGAATTGTCCTTTCAGATTGTCCGTCAATTTGAGGATGAAATGCCATACTAAAGTTAAGTTTAGTACCTAAGGCTTTCTACAAACTCTTCCAGAATTGCGAAGTGAATCGCGGGTCACGATCAGAAATGATAGAAAAAGGTACACCATGTAATCTTACGATCTCACGGATGTACAATTCTGCCAATTTCTTCAAAGACATATCACGTCGAATTGGGATAAAATGAGATGACTTGGTTAATCGGTCAACTATTACCCAAACAGCGTCATTCTTCTTGGCTGGTAATGGAAGTCCGATCACGAAGTCCATCGTAATTCGTTCCCATTTTCATTCAGGGATAGTAGGTAGAAGTAACAACCCAATTGGCACTTGGTGTTCAGCCTTGACTTGTTGACATGTCAGACATCGTGTAGTGAATTTAGAAATTTCCCGTTTCATTGTGGGCCACCAATAAGTCTTCTTCAGATATTGGAACATTTTATTACTTCCAGGATGCATGGTATATGTGGTTTTGTGAGATTCACGCATTAAACGTTCCCTCACTTCGCCACTAGGAACTACCAAGCGATTCCGGTAGAATAAAATTCCATCATTTACAGTGAAATCTTGTCTCTCCCCCTTAGAGACAAGTTCACAAGTCTTCAAACAGTAATCATCACGTTTTTGTGCAGCATGAATTTCGTTCTCAAGAGTAGGTTGAACTCGGAGTTCGGCTATCATCTTTCGGCTCAATGCGTCAGCAACTACGTTAGCCTTGCCAGGGTGATAGTCAATGTAACAGTCGTAGTCTTTGATCAATTCCAACCATCTTCTCTGTCTCAGATTCAATTCTTTTTGAGTTAGCAGGTATTTTAGACTTTTGTCGTCTCTCCAAAGAGATCATGACGCCATATTTTCAGAGCAAATACAACTGCTGCTAACTCAAGATCGTGAGTAGGATAGTTACATTCGTGAGGTTTCAACTGTCTTGATGCGTATGCTACGACTTTTCCATCTTGCATGAGTACACATCCCAAGCCATTATGAGATGCGTCACTAAAGATTGTGTAGTCTACACCTGGTACTGGTTGGGTCAGCACAGGTGCTTCTGTCAAACATTTCTTTAGTTTCTCAAAGCTTTGCTGACATGCATCGGTCGATACAAATTTCACATCTTTTCTTAGAAGTTTGTTAAGTGGAACTGCGATCGAGGAAAAGCCTTCAACGAATCGTCGATAGTATCCAGCTAATCCAAGAAAGCTTCTCACTTCACGAACATTCCTTGGAACCTTCCACTCGGTGATGGCAGATATTTTACTGGGGTCTACCTTAACACCTTCTTGAGAAATCACATGTCCCAAAAACGTAACTTCATCAAGCCAAAATTCACACTTTGACAGTTTGGCATATAGTTTATGTTCCTGTAGTACGTTGAGTACTATCTCCAAATGTTTCGCATGGTCTTCTCGATTCTTCGAATAGACAAGAATATCGTCGAATCGTCGATGAATACAACCACGAATTGATCAAGATAAGGTCGGAATACACTATTCATGAGATCCATGAATACTGCTGGAGCATTGGTCAAACCAAAGGGCATTACCGTAAACTCATAATGACCATAACGAGTACGGAACGCAGTCTTTGGGATGTCCTCTTTCTTTACAGGGATTTGATGGTATCCTGACCGTAAGTCAATATTAGAGAATATAGTAGATCCTCTAAGCTGATCAAATAAGTCAACGATACGAGGTAAAGGATATCGATTTTTGATTGTGACTTTGTTCAATTGACGGTAATCGATGCAGAGTCTCATCGAGCCGTCTTTCTTTTTGACAAACAGGACGGGTGCTCCCCAAGGGGTAACACTCGTACGCATGAATCCTTTATCGAGTAGTTCTTGTAGTTGAGCCTTCAACTCTTTCATTTCAGCAAGAGCCATGCGATAGGGAGTTGGACATATCGGTCTTGTTCCAGGAACAAGATCGATGGAAAATTCTACTTCTCTTGAAGATGGTATACCAGGAAGTTCGTCAGGAAATATGTCAGGAAGATTACATACTGTCGATATGTCATTTAAGTCAGGAGTTTCCTTTCGTGTGTCACGTACATTACATAGATAAGCCTCACATTTCTTTCGAATGAGACGTCTCGCGTGTATGTACGAGATGAACTCAGTCGGTTTAGGAGTTAACTTTTCTTTCACCTCAATAGAGTTTCCCTCTTTAGTTTTCAGTTGAATCATTCATCGTCGGCAATCAATAACTGCTTGGTGCTCGGTGAGCCAATCCATTCTAAGGATGATATCGAATTCCTTGTGCGGTAATTCAACAAGATTGGCAAGGAATTCTTTTCCTTCGACAACCAATGGACAATCTTGATATACGTGAAGTAACCTCATACTATGCCCTAATGGGTTAGACACTAGTATAGGTTGTTCTAAGTTTTCTTTCATTACGTCAGCTTTGTCAGGCATAGGCACGCAGATATAAGATAACGTTGATCCAGGGTCTATCAACACATGCATGACAGAACCAAATAAGGAAAACATACCCTGAATGACGTCAGGGTTTTCCTCAGCTCGTGCCTTCATTGCATAAGTATGAGCAGGAGCTCGTCCCTGTTGCTGGCTCTGGTTCTTGGCCGGATTAGATCCTGCCGTTGATCGTTGACTTGGCGCAGGTCGTGCTGATGCTGATTGGCTGACAACTGGGGCTGTCGGAAATGGTTTGCCAGGATTAGTGGGGCAATCCCTTCGAAAATGTCCAGGTTTGCCACAACCTAAACATAATCCTTGGGCAAGCCAACACTCGCCTGGATGATGTCTCCCACATGTATCGCACAATGGGTGTTTCCACCCTCTTGATTTGTTCTCCGACGCCACAGAGTGCGTCTGCACCAATTTCCCCTTCTTTGAGAAGTGTGAATTGCTAGATTCCTGGAAGGGCCTTTTTCCTTTTGAGACAGAGCTGATGGGACGGTGAGTGCTTGAACTGATATTATTTGTCTTCAGATACTCAATGCAAGTCAAGCCTCAGAAGCATGGGCACACAATCATGTCCGGTGAGGACCTCAAGCTCCTCCATGCGATCATGCACTCGGCGCCAATCAATTGGGCGAAGTTTGTCATGATCAACATGACAGTCGCCGCGTCCACCGACCACGATCACCTCCTCCTGTACCCGTTCGTGGTGATGGACATCCTTGAACGGTCCAAGGTGACCACCACCGTTGGCCCACTCACGAAGGCCATGAAGATTTAGGCGATCAGCACCCAAACCTTCAAGAAGCGGTCGGACAACGCCAGACCTGCCACTGCCACTGCCGCGCCACGGCGCCGTTCTGCTGCTGGCCCAGCTGAACCCCAGGCCCGGGCCAACCTTGCCTCCATCGCCGACTCCCTCAACCGGCTTCACTTCAAAGTTGACGGGATGGATGGCTGTTAGAGTAAGTGACCAACGCTAGAGGGGGGGTGAATAGCGTTTGATCGTAGAAATCGCAGGAATAAAAAATTAAGAACGTGAAAAGTAAAGAGCGTAGAAAGCGTAAAGGGAGAACACCAAGATTTATACTGGTTCACCACAACGTGTGGCTAATCCAGTCTCCCGAGAGACTCTCTCGAGCTACACTACTTCCGTTAAGCTTACGGGTGCTTAACAAACCGTTACAACCTGAGAACTCGAGTCCCACGAGCCTCAACAACCTTGCTCGGAGATACCGCACTCCAAGACTTCAACCCGAAGGAAAATACCTTTCCTTCGTACAACCAAGGGAAACAAGCTTCCCTTAACGTGTATACAACACTAAGACACTCAAGAACAAGACTCTCCTTAAGAGTGGATATGAGTAAAATATATACGCTCAAGAACAACTCAAACTTCACACAAATTGGCTCTAGAAAGCTATGGAAAATGATGTTATTTGAATGCAATGAAAGTATGAATATTGTGAAGTGAATTGGTGAGAAAAGCAGACCCAAACACCCTTTTTATAGTGCAAAATTAGGCTCCAACGGACCAATGCATTAAAGGAGTGATTAGCTTGATTTATGGGATTGAAAAGATTTGGGATCTGCAGAATATTGGCTTCCCATCGATGCTTGGGACTTACCCATCGCTGGTAAGCCAATTTTCCTTCAGTTTTGAAGTCAACGGTCACCTACCCATCGATGGGTACAAGCTTCCCATCGCTGGGTGGGAGGTTGACTTCCAAACAAGGAAAGAATCAACCTTTAATGACCACCAACGGTCATGCCTTCCCATCGATGGTATACCCTTACCATCGCTGGGTTCCCATCGATGGGATAGACTTCCCATCGCTGGGCAAGGTCGTTCTGCCTTGTGGTAATTTTGCACCAAGGCTCTAACAGCGATGGGTGGAACTCCCCTTCGCTGTTTGGCATGGTTCTGGAAACTGGTTTGGCTGAGGAGCCGCTTACCCATCGATGGGAAGATCTTCCCATCGCTGGGTGAGTGGTTAGTCAAGAACCCATGGTTTTTGGCTTAACCACGGCCTAGCCAACCGATGCGTAACCCGACCGAAAAATTCAAAGTTCTCCAAAATAAAAACCAAGAGTTTAAAACACTTATTTGATGTATTTGGCTAATAAATCGAGTAAGACACTTTAAAAACCACGTCATTTAAGTGAAAACCACGGCTAGCCAAGTTTTATGCCGTTTTGAATGATTTTTGTCAAACGACCAAAAGCGAGAGATGGTTTTCAAGGTGTTTTTGTTGGAGAACCGTTTAAACATGCCAAAGAGTAAAAACCAATCATAAAAAGTTGAAAACCACTTGGTTGGTTCGGACGCCAAAAACCATAGCTGATAACCGAGAGCCGAACGCCAGTTTCTGAAACCCGAACGCTGGATGGCTTGGTTTTTGGTTTGGGCGAACACCAAGTGTTTTTAATGACTTAAACATTTTTGAAAAGCATTTTTATGATTTAAGAAGTGCAATGAAGGTTTTTAGCCTAAAGAGCCAAGGTGTAAAGGTTGGGTCGGTCTTGATCACAATGAAGACCGACTCAACGACACTAAGACTAAGGTCTTCGTTCTTGGTCTTCTTTTAGCTCTTGTTCTTGTCTTCCTTCTTAGCCTTGTATATTCAAAGTTTGACTTGATCACGGCGGTTTGGCATTATCAAAACCTGTCATAAAAACAAACACGGCTTTAGTACGAAAACACGATAAACCCGTGTCTCAACAATTTCCCCCTTTTTGATAATGACGAACCAAGGAGGGGATATGCAGGCCAAGTTGGGTTTTCAAAGATAGAGTAATGGTAATTCCCCCTACCTCTTTGAAAACAATATTCCCCCTTACTTGTTGCATATACCCAGACACTTCCCCCTTTTGGCATTAGCAAAAAGCACTAAGTAAAGTTTTTTTTTATTTAAAAAAAATACTCCCTGAGCATTGATGTTTGATACAAAACATCATTGTTGTATGTTCCCCCTAAAACGGATACCATGTTTATAGCAAAAACAATTCCCCCAAACTCCCCTTGATGCAAATTATTAGGTTTTGTGCTTGGAGCATCCACTACAAAAATGTAGTCTTCAAACAAACCTATATATGCATCTAAAAGTAATTTTTTGGTACCCAAAAACTTTTGGGTCCTTGAGGGTTAGGCAAATAATAATCATAGCTATAAAACAAATCCCTGTGTTTGGTAAAACAAACGGGTGCTATGTGTCCTATCTTAGAGCAATAATGGCAAATTACATTTGGGTTATGCATATGCTTAGGTTGAGCCAAAAAATTTCTAGGTGATCTAAAGTCATTATTCCTAGAATTATTAATTGAGTTCCTAGACTCATTTCTAGGTTGTCTCAACTTATTATTTTTATTCTTTCTAAAATTAATTTTGCTATTTCTAGGATTATTTGTTCTTCTAGGTGGTTTATCATTATTAACTTCTTCACCAAGTTTCTTAGGTTCTTCTACCTTAAGTTTTTCTATGGTGCTCTTAAGTTCTACATTCTCTATTTTTAAAGACTCACAAGAGAAACAAGTAGAACTTTGGTCAAAGGAAGAAACTTCATTCATTGCCTTAATTTTATTTTTGAGGTCAAAATTATCATTTTCCAAAAATTTATTTTCCTCTTCCAAAGCATGAATTTTTATCTTAGCCTCTTTGGCAATTTTTGAAGTTTTCTTCAGTTCGCCAAATAATTCTTGAAAGGCTTCTTGTAATTCTTCAAATGAGAAAGAGTTGGAAGTACTTACCTCTTCATTTTGTTCATGAGCCATAAGACATAAGGTGGCAGTTTCGTCACCGGAACTTTCCGAATCCCATGCCATGTATGCTCGTTCCTTCTTCTTCTTTTCCTTGCGGTATGGGCAATATGGCTTTATGTGGCCAAGTTCTCCACAACCAAAGCACGTTGGAATGTGTTCCCCCTTTCTTTTACAATCTCGGGACCTATGTTCTTCCTTCAAAAACTCTTGGAACTTCTCGAGCAAGTTATAAGAAGGATTATCGTCATCGCTATCGGAGTCACTTACCTCTACCCTTTTTGAGGATGAGGCTTTGAGAGCGAGACCGGGACTCTCGTGAAGAGAAGGTTTAAGAACGGTAGATTCATAAGTTTTAAGATTACCTCGAAGAGCATCGATGGTGACATTGGTGTTACCAATTGACTCATATATGGCATCAGCTTTTGAACGCCATTCTGATGTTAAGCTCCGAAGGATTTTTCGAACAAGATCTTTATTCGAGTATGTTTTACCAAGGACATGGAGATCATTGATGATCTTTAAAAATCGGTCGAACATTTGATCAACGCTTTCAATTTCCTTCATTTTAAACAACTCATATTCATGGGTTAGAAAATCAATTTTAGCTTCACGGACTTGAGGCGTACCTTTGTATGTCACTTCAAGCTTATCCCACATTTCTTTTGCGGTGGAGCAAGAAGAAATTTTCCGGTAGTCATCCGGGTTAATTGCACAAAAAATCACGTGTTTAGCTTTTTCAAAAGCTTCTACCTTCTTGATGTCTTCAGCATCATATTCTTCCTCCTTCTTTGGGATGGTGGTTTCACCAACCTTTTTCATTGGCGTCGTCTCACCATTTTTGATGATTAACCACAGTTGGAAGTTGATTGACCGAATGTAAATCCTCATTCGTTCCTTCCAATAGGTGTAGTTTGTTCCATCAAAGAGTGGAGGTCTAACGGTGGAGTGTCCTTCACTTAATCCTGCATACGACATTCTCAACACAAAAAAATATAGATCGTTCTCTCAACCGATTAAGGCTTGTAGAGAGTTAGGCTCTGATACCAATTGTTAGAATAAGTGACCAACGCTAGAGGGGGGGTGAATAGCGTTTGATCGTAGAAATCGCAGGAATAAAAAATTAAGAACGTGAAAAGTAAAGAGCGTAGAAAGCGTAAAGGGAGCACACCAAGATTTATACTGGTTCACCACAACGTGTGGCTAATCCAGTCTCCCGAGAGACTCTCTCGAGCTACACTACTTCCGTTAAGCTTACGGGTGCTTAACAAACCGTTACAACCTGAGAACTCGAGTCCCACGAGCCTCAACAACCTTGCTCGGAGATACCGCACTCCAAGACTTCAACCCGAAGGAAAATACCTTTCCTTCGTACAACCAAGGGAAACAAGCTTCCCTTAACGTGTATACAACACTAAGACACTCAAGAACAAGACTCTCCTTAAGAGTGGATATGAGTAAAATATATACGCTCAAGAACAACTCAAACTTCACACAAATTGGCTCTAGAAAGCTATGGAAAATGATGTTATTTGAATGCAATGAAAGTATGAATATTGTGAAGTGAATTGGTGAGAAAAGCAGACCCAAACACCCCTTTTTATAGTGCAAAATTAGGCTCCAACGGACCAATGCATTAAAGGAGTGATTAGCTTGATTTATGGGATTGAAAAGATTTGGGATCTGCAGAATATTGGCTTCCCATCGATGCTTGGGACTTACCCATCGCTGGTAAGCCAATTTTCCTTCAGTTTTGAAGTCAACGGTCACCTACCCATCGATGGGTACAAGCTTCCCATCGCTGGGTGGGAGGTTGACTTCCAAACAAGGAAAGAATCAACCTTTAATGACCACCAACGGTCATGCCTTCCCATCGATGGTATACCCTTACCATCGCTGGGTTCCCATCGATGGGATAGACTTCCCATCGCTGGGCAAGGTCGTTCTGCCTTGTGGTAATTTTGCACCAAGGCTCTAACAGCGATGGGTGGAACTCCCCTTCGCTGTTTGGCATGGTTCTGGAAACTGGTTTGGCTGAGGAGCCGCTTACCCATCGATGGGAAGATCTTCCCATCGCTGGGTGAGTGGTTAGTCAAGAACCCATGGTTTTTGGCTTAACCACGGCCTAGCCAACCGATGCGTAACCCGACCGAAAAATTCAAAGTTCTCCAAAATAAAAACCAAGAGTTTAAAACACTTATTTGATGTATTTGGCTAATAAATCGAGTAAGACACTTTAAAAACCACGTCATTTAAGTGAAAACCACGGCTAGCCAAGTTTTATGCCGTTTTGAATGATTTTTGTCAAACGACCAAAAGCGAGAGATGGTTTTCAAGGTGTTTTTGTTGGAGAACCGTTTAAACATGCCAAAGAGTAAAAACCAATCATAAAAAGTTGAAAACCACTTGGTTGGTTCGGACGCCAAAAACCATAGCCGATAACCGAGAGCCGAACGCCAGTTTCTAAAACCCGAACGCTGGATGGCTTGGTTTTTGGTTTGGGCGAACACCAAGTGTTTTTAATGACTTAAACATGTTTGAAAAGAATTTTTATGATTTAAGAAGTGCAATGAAGGTTTTTAGCCTAAAGAGCCAAGGTGTAAAGGTTGGGTCGGTCTTGATCACAATGAAGACCGACTCAACGACACTAAGACTAAGGTCTTCGTTCTTGGTCTTCTTTTAGCTCTTGTTCTTGTCTTCCTTCTTCGCCTTGTATATTCAAAGTTTGACTTGATCACGGCGGTTTGGCATTATCAAAACCTGTCATAAAAACAAACACGGCTTTAGTACGAAAACACGATAAACCCGTGTTTCAACAATGGCTACCTTGAGCGGCTTAACGAGTCTGTTCAACGCCAAGGGCACGCCATGAACGCATACTTCCAACGCGTCAACTACGTCCCCCCACCGTACCAAGGCAAGTTCCTTGGGCAAGTGTACGGTGACGAGGACGAAGAGGATGGCTCCTACGCCCCGTCAAACTCTCCAGACGAGGACGAGTTAGATGACGCCGTTGATGGCGATGAGATGGACGACGACAATGACGAGGAAACCGAAGACGAAGACTAGGCCACACCTAGAATTTTTTTCTCTTCTTTCTTCAATTGTCCTGACTTTTATTAACGCTTCCGTTGTACTCCGATATTTCCCAATTTAAATAAAATTATCTTTTACCTTTTTGTTAATGTCAAAAGGGGGAAGAAAAGGGTCTCTAAAAACGGGCTCGTTTGATTTTAATATGACTACTCGTTTTTGAGCACGAATTAAGGGGGAACTTCTTCATTTTTTTTCCAAAATCAAATATCCCTTAGTATGCATATCCCCGTCTTGTTTGCCATTATCAAAAGGGGGAAATTGTTGGAACACGGGTTTACGCCTATGTCATACAAAACCGTGTTCGTTTTATGACAAGTTTTGATAATGCAAAACAACCATGACAATAACAAGGTTAAAGTAAGCAAAACCAAGGCGAAGGAACATGGCACGATGAATTGAGAACCAAGAACCAAGAATCAAGAATGAAGACTTAGAATTGTATTGAGTCGGTTTTAATGTGATCAAGACCGGCACAAACTTTCAAAACATGGCTCTCTAGGCTCATTTCATCAAAATACTTTTTTGCATATTCAAAATGGTTCTCTTAAGTCTTAAACCTGCCTACAAACATTTGGAGTTCGCCCAAACCAAAAACCAAGCCATCCAGCGTTCGGTATTCAGAAACTGGCGTTCAGCCTTCGGTTATCAGCATTGGTTTTTGGTGTCCAAAACAACCAAGTGGTTTTCAACTCTTAATGATTGGTTTTTACTTCTGGGCATATTTAAATAGTTCTCCAACAAAAACGCCTCAAAAACCATCCTTCGTTTTTGGTCGTTTAGTGAAAACCATGCGAAACGGCGTAAACTTGGCTAGCCGTGGTTTTCAACTAAATGACGTGGTTTTCAAAATGTTTTACTTGATTTCTTAGCAAAATCCATTAAACAAACATTTTCAATACTTAGTTTTCATTTTGGAGAACTTACATTTTTTGAGATTGGCTAACGGCATGACTAAACCAACCATGGGTCTGGCTAAACCAGCCAAACAGCGATGTTGGTGTAACCAACAGCGCTGTCTAGCATGGGTAGCTGAAAACCATGGTTTGGCGTTAAGTCTTCCAACAGCGATGTTGGTTGTTAGACATCGCTGTTGAGCCAAGGTTGGGTCTCCAGAAACATCTGGAACAGCGATGTAGCCTACCCTACATCACTGTCCAACCTAAGCCAAAACCAAATACATTGGCGGAAAGTTTTTGGACAGCGCTATTGACCCAGCAACAGCGATGTCAGGCCATTTCTTTCACTTTCAAAGTCAGGCCTAAACAGCGATGTTCAAGCAATGAACATCGATGTAGGCACCTGACCGTTGGAAGGAATTTAAGGCTAAAACTTTCCTTGTTTGGAAGTCAACAGCCAAAACAACGATGTAGAAGTTTTGGACATCGCTGTTGGCATGACCGTTGCTTCCCATTTTCAAAACCCAAGCCTAGAACAGCGATGTCCAAGCCTAGGATAGCGCTGTCTGGGTGAATTTCAGCAGATCCAAATTTAATCAAATCTCACAAATTATGCCAATCACCCCTTAAATGTTTTGATCCGTTGGAGCCTATTTTTCCACTATAAAATGGGGTGTTTGGGTCTGTTTTACATATCATATTACTTCACAACTCCTATTCTTTCATTGCATATTATTCATACATTATTCATAGCTTTTCGAGAGCCATTTTTGTGAAGTTCATGTTGTCATCTTGAGCGTATTACTTTACTCATATTCACTCTTTTGAGAGAGCCTTGTTCTTGAGTGTTCTTAGTTTTTATAGACATTAAGGGAAGTTTGTTTCCCTTGGTTGTACGAAGGAAAGGTACTTTCCTTCGGGTTGAAGTCTTGGAGTGCGGTATCTCCGAGCAAGTGTTTTTGAGGCTCGTGGGACTCGAGTTCTCAGGTTGTAACGGTTTGTTAAGCACCCGTAAGCTTAAAGGAAGTAGTGTAGTTCGAGAGAGTCTCTCGGGAGGCTAGATTAGCCACAAGTTGTGGAGAACCAGGGTAAATTCGGTGTGCCTTTTACTCTTCTCTCTACTTCTCTTTTATTTGTTTTTAATTCCTGCGATTTCTTTATCAAACACTATTCACCCCCCTCTAGCGTTGGTCTATTATTCTAACAGGTTTGGCATTATCAAAACCTGTCATAAAAACGAACACGACTTTAGTACGAAAACGTGATAAACTTGTGTTTCAACAATTTCCCCCTTTTGGATAATGTCAAACAAGACGGGGTTATGCATAGGAGGATTGATTTGAGACTTAAAAAATGTTCCCCCTTAATAAATGCAATTTTATTTTCAACAAAGTTTATGTGTTGAATAAGAGTTAGTTTTAGAAAAAATTCCCCCTCAATCTATGCATAACCTTTATATCTTCCCCCTTTTGACATTAACAAAAAGAATTAAAAGTAAACTTTTATTCATTAAAAGGGAGATGTGGAATACAAGAGATAAAAATACAATCATATTTAATAAGGAGAAAATAAAGAAGAGGTCATGGCGTCAGTGTTGGCCTTTTTCTTTGAAGCCTCGATTTTGGTCCTCGACTTTTCTCTGGCCATTGTTGAAGCATTTAGAAAGTGAGTAGAGGCTTAAAGTATGCAAAAGGAATATAAATTGTGTGTTAAAAATGACCAAAGATGGTTAATATTTATAGGAAAAGATAATTTGGGCCCTTGGTGTTCAAAAGTATGCCTGTTGGGCATTGAATAAGGTGCCCAACGCCTATGATTTTTGAACTGCAACAGGCTTCCCAGCGATGGTAAGGTTCTCCCATCAATGGGAAGACAACTACTGGAAAGGGAGGAAAAATTGAAGGCAGCCTTCCCAGCGATGTGAAGATTCTCCCATCGATGGGAAGACAACTACTGGAAATCCGTTAAAAATTTAAAAAAACAAGTGTCAAACACCCAGCGATGGGAAGAAGTTCCCATCGATGAGAAGAGGGATGCTAATTAGAAAATACTTCCTTCCCGGCGATGGGATAAACTACCCATCGCTGGTTCCCCCTGACTTCCTGATTTCCTCTTGACTTTGAAACGTTCCTGCAAAGCAATACTTTGGTACCCAAAATAAAATGTCTATGGGTCCTTGGCGCTTAGTTAACTTTATTGCCCACACACACCCAAAATATTTTTCCATACTCGCACACACACACACACACAATTAGATGATTGTTTAGAAGTTACCTTGGTCAACCCATCGTCTTGTGTTTGGTGGGTTCCAGTCTACCTGAACAGAGTGCCGATATCTTGGTGTGATTTGTGTCGGTTCCGATAACGTAATGTGGACTTTCTTCTTTTCGTCAAAGTAGAAGAAATAGTAAGGTTTTTTTGTGCATTATCCTATGGAGATTGTTTATGATATGAATATCCTTTTCCAAAGGATTTTTTTTTCGTTAGCACCAAAAATGTTGTATGTTTCATTATAGGTGAAATGTCTATGTCTGGTAAAACACACGGGAGCTATATGTCCTACCCTATTGCAATAATGGCATACTACGTTTGAGTTGAACATATGCCTATGTTGATAATAGCTAGGGGGCCTAACCATGTTTGTCCTATTTTGAGGAAAGGATGGTTTATGCATGTTTTCAAAAGGATCATTTCTAGGTATTCTAATATTGTTTCTTATATCTTGAGAAAAATTATTTTTATGCACAAAATCATTTTGGTAGTTTTTCTTAGGTTGTCTATCATGTGCATTTTCATTCCTAGATTGTTGTCTAGATTGTCTAGTGCTCTTAAATTGACTAGGTTTTCTAATATTCTGATTTTTATCTTTCTTACGTTGAGCCTTAGGTGGTTGTCTAGGTGTTTGCTCAATGCTTTCTTTATTTCCAGGTTCATCAATATTTCCAAAACCTATTCATTCTTTAGTATATTGCATAGAATCAAAAACAAGATTAAGATCCTTATGTGGTTTATTAAATTTCTTCACCGTGTTTTCTAGTTTAGCAACTTGTTCTTTTAAAGCAATGCAAGAGTCACAATTTTTCGTAGAGCTCTCGGGTTTGTCAGCGCTTGTTTTACCATAAAATTTATTTTCCTCTTTTAGTTTTTTGTTTTCCTTTTGAAGTTTTTCAAGTTCACCTTCAAGATTAGAAAAACGTTTCTTTAAAATTTTGTTGGTTTTAGAAGCGTTAACAAACTCGCCATAAAGCTCTTGGAGAGCTTCTTGCATTTCTTCAAAAGAATAAGAATCAGTAGAAGAAATACATACCTCTTGGTTTTCGTCGTTGGATGACTCCTCTTTATCTTGAGCTATGAGACAAACGTATTTTTCTTCGTCTTCCTCTTGCTCGCTTGACTCAACACCAGAGTCTCCTCCCGAAGAGATGTATGCTCGTTGCTTCTTGAGCCCACGTTTGTCCTTGGCACTCTTGGGTTTTGGATATATTGGTTTGAGTAAATTCCATAATTGGTCCTTTATAACAGGGGGGTTTCCATATTTAGTCCCCTATTATCAAATATTACCCTCGTAGTCCTTTTTTTAAGGGTACCTTTCCACAAATGGTCCTTTTTGATCTTCTGCCGTGTTGGTGTTAATTTAAAGGCTAAAACTATAATTTGACATCAACATTATGTTTAATGACGTGTTCTGATATTGGTTAAGCAGATAACACAAAAATAATGACTATGATTGTGGGTTAGGATTTTGACGAAAGATCACATTTGTAGACTATGGTTGTAGTAGAAAGCGACTGTAATTCACAAACGACGCAAATGAAAAAGCCTTTGAAATTGTATATGACAAAAAAGATATATTATCATTGTGAAATTACACTTTTAGCCCTCAAATTAACACCAACATGATAGAAGATCAAAAAAAGGACTATTTGTGGAAAGATACCCATAAAAGAAGGACCACTTGGATAATATTTGATAATAGAGGACTAATTAGGGAAATCCCCCTGTTATAAAGGACCAATTATATAATTTACTCTATTGGTTTGATGTGAATAATCTTGCCACGTCCATAGCACATTGAGAACCATCGTGCTTCTTTCCTTTACACTCGTGCTCTTTCTTCATAAATTTGTGGAATTTCTTGATGATGAGGTCAAACTCATTGTCTTCATCACTTGATTCCTCTTCAAGCGTTTCCTTGGTTGCTTTCAGCTCTATCCCCTTCTTTTGTTCATCCAAAAACGGGGTTAGAATAGTAGATTCATAAGTTTTTAAATTACCTCTTAAACCGTCGATGGTGACGTTGGATACTCCAATGGATTCATAGATGGCATCGACCTTTGATCTCCATTCAGGGATGAGGCTTCGTAGGATTTTCCTCACGATGTCCTTGTTGGCATACGTCTTCTTGAGGGAGTGAAGATCATTGATGATCTTCGAGAAGCAATCGAACATGTCGTCGATTTTCTCGCCTTCTTTCATCCTGAGCAACTCGTACTCCTGCGTGAGGAAGTCAATTTTGGCTTCCCGAACTTGGTCCGTGCCTTCGTATGTTACCTCGAGCTTATCCCACATCTCCTTGGCGGTTGTGTAGCAAGAGATTTTACGATAGTCATCGGGATTGACCGCACAGTAGAGCCTGTTAATGGCCTTTGCGTAGTTCTCTACCTTTTTTATGTCTTCGGCATCAAATTCGTCCTCGGTTTTTGGGACGAGTTTCTCCCCAACCTTTTTCATTTCTGTTTCTTCGCCATCCTTGATGACCAACCACAATGGGAAGTTGGTTGAGCGGATATAGATTCTCATCTGCTACTTCCAATACGTGCAGTTAGTGCCATAGAAGAGCGGTGGCCTAGAGGTTGATTGACCTTCTCCAATCTCTGCATAAAGATTTCTAGAAGAAGAACCCATGATCGCTTTTCTCTCAAACGGTTAAGTTTGGACGCGAGTTAGGCTCTGATACCAATTGTTAGAATAAGTGCCCTTCACTAGAGGGGGGTGAATAGTGAGGCACAAGAATGTGTTAGAATAAGTGCCCTTCACTAGAGGGGGGTGAATAGTAAGGCACGAGAATGTTTATAAATTTTCACAGAATAAAAATCATAGGGATAAAGTAAAGAGCGGAATAAAAAGGAATAAAGGGAGCACACCAAGATTTATACTGGTTCACCACAACGTGTGGTGAAAATTTATAAACATTCTCGTGAGACTCTCTCGAGCTACACTACTTCCGTTAAGCTTACGGGTGCTAAACAAACCATTACAACCTGAGAACTCGAGTCCCACGAGCCGCAATACACTTGCTCGGAGATACCGCAGTCTAAGACTTCAACCCGAAGGAAAAATACCTTTCCTTTGTATAACCAAGGAAAACAAGCTTTCCTTAACGTGTATACAACACTAAAACACTCAAGAACAAATACTCTCTTTTATAGTGGATATTGAGTAAAATATGTACGCTCAAGAACAACTCAAACTTCACACAATTTGGCTCTAAACAACTATGGAAACAGGTGTTGTATGAATGCAATGATAATGTCTGTAATGTGAAGTAAATTCCTTGTGTAATGCAGACCCAAACACCCTTTTTATAGTGCCAAAATAGGCTCCAACGGATCAAGGCATTAAAGGGGTGATTGGCATGATTTGTGGGATTGATATTAAAATATGGATCTGTAGGACTTTGGCTTTCCCAGCGATGTATGGAGCTACCCATCGCTGGTAAGCCAATTTTCATTTAGGGGCTGTTTGTTTCAGCCTCTTAATGGTTCAGATGTCTGAATGGTTCAGCACTTAATGGTTCAGACTGTTTGTTTCAGCCTCTTAATGGTTCAGATGTCTGAATGGTTAAGAGATTTGCCTCTGAATGGTTAAGTATTATACAGAGTCTGAATGGTTAAGACCTCTTATCTGAATTGATCAGACATTTGCTTCTGAATAGTTAAGCAATATACTAGCTCTTAATGGTTCAGACCTCTTACTGTTTCAGCACTTACCCATTCAGAAGTTGCCAAACAGCCCCTTAGTTTTGAAGGCAACGGTCACCTACCCATTGATGGGTAAACACTTCCCATCGCTGGGTGGGAGGTTGACTTTCAAACAAGGAAAGTGTAACACCCTAATCCGTCCAGGTCTGCAGCCCCTTTCGGACTAAAGTATTGATTTGGTAATTGTGATAATTTAAAACATTTCAAACATTTTTATTTATAAATAATATTCCATACATAATTGTAGAGAAATACGGAGTGTTTAAATAAAATGCGGAAGCGACTTTAAAATATGTCTCATAACAACATAATTATTTATTTCATTCAATAATCTACCACCATTGTCTCGCCCCTTCTGCTGCCAGGAATCAGCCAATCATTCATTCTGCCTACCTGCGTGTAGCAAATAAAACACACTACACGCTCAGCGGTGAAGCTGAGTAAGCATATCTAAAGCGTCGAACATTCACATAAATTGAATCTCGATTCATAATCAACCATTTGATATCATGCACACAATATATAATTCAAACATTCATGATATTCTCAATATTTTATTCCAAGTCATTTGATATTCAATATCTCAACAATGCTCTTAAATTATTCTTAATCTAAGGCCAAATCATTTTATAACAACTCTTAGCTATTCCTAGTCTAAGGCAACATTTCTAACCAGGCCCTTAAACTATAAATAGTTTAATGCAGAACACAAGAATCGATAATCCACCCTATGAGTCATGTGGATTACGTACCAACCGAACAGTGAACTGTCGGGTGGGTGATATCCGGTCTGGATCCCGTACATATTTTAACCCCGAAATATGAATTGGTCAAGGAGGTATATCTTTGAGTTCTTCTAGATATCCTTAATAATCATCATAATTATACAAGTGGGTATATCTTAGAGTTCTTCTAGATATCCTTAACAATATACATCATTTTCGTAATCATCATTATATCCATTTTTAATCATGATTTAATCAATAATCATACTAATCAGTAAGTTAATCATTCATAATTGGCTACAATAATAGTTCATCATAATGATCATTCAACATAACATTTAATAACAATTAGCGGCCTAGTCTCGAGTGTTAACACCCAAACTTACCGTCATGCATCACATAAGATTTTAATTTATTAAAAGCATCATTTTTATTGTGAAAAATCATTTTTATAATGATCATAATCAATTGGTATCAAAAATAGGATTTTAGAATTCAAAAATAGCATTTTTCGTAGTTGACTGTCTTCAGAACGGTCGACCGTTTCAAGTGACGGTCGACCGTCATTGCCTCCGTTGTACTGAAGCCACTGGTCTGCTAACGGTCGACCGTGGTGACGGTACGGTCGACCGTTGCTGCCTTACAGCAACAGTACTTCGTCTTCAACCTCAGTTCCAATTTTCGAAACATCATTTTAAGTACACCAAACTTCAATTAAACTACATAGAAATGTTCCTCAATGTTCATAGATCATTAAAATACCATTAATTCAAAGTTTTAACAACAATTTCAAGGTTTATGATTCTTGGTTTTTCAAGCATGTCAAACACAAAACTCAACCAAATGACCATCTATGAACGTAGAAACGACCTATATGAACATTCTAGTCATTAGATATATCTACGGGCTTACCTTAATATTAAATGATGATTCCGGCGAAAAGACGACGAAACTTCCGGCAACAAAAGCTCTCAACTCCGGCGACCTTTCACCAAATTGATAGCACCAGAGTGTTCTCCTTTCTCAGAGTAGCAGAATAGAGGAAAAAATAGGATGTTTTGGTGAAGAATAGAGGGAGTTGGGTGTGGTTATGTATGAAGGAAGAAGAGGAAGATGCCAAGGTTCACTCCTGTTTGTGCGGCCGAGTGGAGTGAACGGCGATTGTGTAGGATTTCAAACGCAAGCCCCTGATTGAGACTAATTTCAGTCCCAGTCGGGGTACACTTTTTGGTCCAACTTTCTCCAAATTGAAATCTGATTGAACCGTTGGGGTCAGACAGTCAAACTCTATACAACAATATAATTTTCATTAATTATTGACAAACTTTATAATTCACTTATTTTTTTTGGGGTCCTTCTCAGTAATTAATTAATTATCAATTAATTAATTCTGATAGGCCTATTTTCGGGGCGTTACAGAAAGGATCAACCTTATATGCCTTACAACGGACATGCCTTCCCATGGATGGGTAATATCCTCCCATCGCTGGGAAGTCACTTACCCATGGATGGGTAATATCTCCCATCGCTGGGTGGCATGGTTCTGGAATCCGGGATCACTTACCCCTGGATGGGTAATATCTCCCATCGTTGGGTGGCATGGTTCTTGAATCCCGGGATCACTTACCCATGGATGGGTGATATCTACTATAATGACGATGAATGAACTCTTAAATTCAAGGAAAAAAGATATTTACCTTTTCCCAACATGGAGGACGGCGATGACATACTAGTGACGACGGGGAACATGAAGAAGAAAAAAAGAGGGAGGTAGATGATGATGATGGACGTCAAAAAAGAAGTCATGGTAGAAGATGAACGAAGACTATAAGGACGAATGATTGGAAAATGACATCTGATCTCAAATGTTGAAGTCAATTTCGGAAAAATAACACTCATTTTCCTTTGAGCTAGATATTGACTTTCATTTTTCTAACTTACCAAACACAAAAAAAACTGATTTCCAAAAATCATTTTTCTTATTCCAAACAGACCATGTAGAGTTTGTGGCTTTGTACACTTCTCTAATTTGTTTTTATTTATGTTAGATGATCTCATGTAATTGTTGTTATATTAAAAGTTTTTTCTTATCTGATTTTATTTAATCTAGTCTAGTCTAATATGATTCTAATTAAAATAAATAATAATAAATAATACTCCGCAAGAATAATGCGGAGTACAATGAGCTAATGCCTTTTTCTCCCCTAGACCTCAAACATAGATAAACTTCTCTTGAATGTTCTACCACTCAAGCCTTGAAGAACTTATTGAAGCTCTTAGAGTTAATGCCTTACCGAGGAGCCAAAACAAGATCTCTCATATGGGAGAATCATAGCGGTGATGAGTACAAAGTATTTGACAACTAGGAGAAGTTTAGCGGCCCTTAGAGCATTTGTAGTTGGAGGGTATGATCCTGCTGCGTTGAAAATTGTGGCACGCGAGCGGCGAACGAAGATTGCAGACATCAAGTCCCGCCGGATGCTGCGGTGCACACTAGTCCTACGACGCGAGGGTGCTTCTCTGCGACCGTCCATTGCAGTGCGGCCGTTGTGCCGATTCATTTTTTTTGAATTTCAGCTCTATAAATTCATTATTTCATTATTTCTAATTTATCCCTCATTCAATCTAATCCTTTTAAATTTGTATTCATCTTTCTCATTTGTTTTTGAATAAAGAGTGTCCTTATCATCATTTTTATTTTAATTATATGTATTTTTTTATAAAAATTTAAATGAAAAATGATGAACAATATATAAGAAATAAAGAGGCACGATGAGATGACGATAATATTGAAGATGTTTTGGAGAGGTGAAAAAAGAGAAATGATAACGTTTGAGGGATTAATCTTTAAAAAAAAAGGAAAAGCAACGGTTCAAAACCAAAAATAAATGTAGGGGGAATTAAGGATGAGGAAGCACACTTTTATCTCGCATTCTAGCTGTAACGCCTTTTCCGGGCGACTCTGTGGAAGAATACATTACATCTTCATTCTCTCACCAAATTCATATCTTTCCCTCTCATTGCTCGCCGTCGAGAGCTATCTCCTCATCGCGCTCTCGATCGAGCTTACGATTTGAGCTTTGTATTTGGTGTCGATCGTCTCCGATGATTCAATTGCGAGGGAAATGAACTGCGCTAACAAAATGGACGTGGCAGCGCAGTTGAAGCGGGGCATATCACGGCAATTCTCAACGGGGTCGGTGCAGAGGAGCGGCAGGTTCAGCTTCCGGCGCCAAAATTCGCTCGATCCACGCCGCAATACGTTGCGTTTCAGCTTCGGCAGGCAGTCTTCGCTAGATCCGATTCGGCGATGTCCGTCTGATGAGGCGGAATTGCTGACGGTGCCGGAGAACCTCGACTCCACTATGCAGCTCCTCTTCATGTCTTGCCAGGGCGACGTCGAGGGTGTCAAGGATTTGCTGGATGAAGGGATTGATGTCAATAGCATCGATTTGGATGGCCGAACCGCTCTGCATATTGCCGCTTGCGAGGGGCATGTTGAGGTTGTGAAGCTCCTGCTCAGCCGAAAGGCCAATATTGATGCCCGTGATCGATGGGGCAGCACGGTAATGCCCGCCTTTACTAACTACTCCCTCTGTCCCTCCCATTGTCAAAGTTTTGATTTTTTAGATTCTATATCTAAATAAAAATTATACTATGTTAGATCAATGGTATAAAATAATATTTTGAAAATATTATAAATGATAAATTTAATACATTTTTTTGTATCAATTTTTCTTATCAATTGTGTTTAATTAATGGTTAAAGTTTGTCATTTTGAGTACAAAAAGTCAATTGTCTTCTCTGGCCTTATAGCCCTTATTTGGCGAAGTTACTTCACCAACCAACTGTCCAAATGGAATCTCCACACAAGATATAGAGGGGATGAAATTTTGAGCGCGAATGGATGAAAAAATGAAGCTGCGAGATACAAATCAGTGTACTGTGTGACAATGTCTATTTGTTAACCTTGCACATGCACTTAAAAAGGAAAATTTGGAGAAAAGTGTGTTTAAAGTGAAAATAGAAGCATAAGGAATGAATTATTTTTAACACAGGAGACCGAGTTGAGATAAAAGTTGGGTGCATGTAGCCATGTATAACTACACAGCAATAAATAAAATACTTCCTCGGTCAGGCTCTGTTCTTTTCGGTTAAAAAAATTAACTTTTAACTTTTTCTGACTCTAGTTTTTTCTAACTCCTAATTTCTTTCAACAATGATCTGAAATATGTATTTAAATATGGTGACTATACAATAACATTATATATCCAAATTTATAACACATCACTTCAAACACAGACAAAGATGATTTTTTTATATCCAAAATCAGTTTCTTACATATTTATTTGGGTGATCATCTAATTGAGTGATTTTTTAAGTGATTTTTTTAAGGTTTATTTTTTTTTCCAACATTTTCCAACTTCTTCCAGTTTCTTCCAACTCCTTCCGGTTTCTTTCAATTCTTTCAGTTTCTTCCAACATCTAATTTTAGAATTACAACAAAGAAGAACAGAGCCTGAATACCTAATGGAATTGAACTGGCACATAGCTCTTCATATCCTTCTCAAACTGGCAGTACTCTGTATTCATTTAAATTTGCAGTATGTATTTTTTTAACCTCTCCTCATTTCTGATTTCTTTTTTTTTCTGGTCAAATACCTAATGGGGATTGGGGAAGTCAACCTTAACCCACGGGGAGAATGGAAAAAGGGAAAGCAGGGGAACAATCAACAGTGGAACAGTTGAAAATGCACCTTAGAAGCAGCTTCTTGTGCAAAGAAGTACATATGCCCAATTTGTCAAAAAGATAAGAGACTAAATCCACACCCAAAATAGTTATATCCACACCTTTCACATAATTTTGCTAAACCTACTAATGTCAAACTTATATTAATGAGTGTGGATTTAGCAAATTTAAGTGAAAAGGTATATAGCCATTTTAGGTGTGGATTTAGCACCTCCCTTAACAAATACTAGTAACATATTACAGTTAGCAGTTTGTATGAGCAGTTTACATTCGCCAGTTTCCGAAAAAGGTATTATGTAGGATTAGTGGTATGTGAATCAGAACATGCTAATGTATACAGCTCTTCTTTTGAGCATTTTGGACAAGGTATTGCTAGTACAGATTACTTATTTACCATACACATGAAAGCACACTTTGATAAGTCATATTGCTAAAAAATAGCATATTGCTTGGCAAAATGCTATACCCAAACACCCCCATAGTCAACATTGGTAAATAGATTCATACATTAGTTGAGAATGCACCTAGATTTACCTTCTCTGGGGCTCTATGGGCGGGGTCTAAAACGCCGAGTTTTAGTCCTGCAAACCTGGATCACCTCGTGCCAATAAGAATAAGGAAAATGGCGAGGAGGAGCAACTTAGATAGTTACTAGTCACCGCCCCAAAGTTCTTTAATTTAATTGTGGAGAAATGTAGGAAATGACAAACTGATGAGATTACTGCAGCCCAACTTCCACTGCATCACTATAAAGCACCAAAAAACAAGGACCATTCAGGATTTTACTTGAATTGAAAATGTGTTATTATTGCTACTTACATCAAATTATGAATTTTATTGGTTCCAAGCCGATTGATAAAGTCATAAATTAGTTATTTAATTAGTTGTTGAGTCTGTTTATTTATCATTTAGTAATTATTTAATTGTGCGAGATTCTTGCTTAAGGGATTTTATTACATTATATCCTTATTTTTTCTAAATCGTATTCAGTTGAACTGGTTTCTATCATTTGGTATGAGAGACATAAGATCTTTAAGGGTTCCTTCCGCACAAGTTTTGTTTATCCATTTTCTCTATACAATTTCCCATCCAACTGTTATTCCCCTTACAAACAACACATATTACTCTGCATTATAGCTTGTCTTGATGTCATTAATTCGAAAGTTGCACCATGCGAAGTTCGAGGCAAGGCTTTTCAACATGTGCCAACTTGCAGAGGAGTCATAGCTAATTGATTTCATCTAGAGGTTGGAGGGAAGAAAATCCAGAAGCAGAGATACCAGGCTGTTAAGTCTAAAGCGCAGTTTAAAAAGGCTTTCATAGCCCTATAATTTGAGGGAACCATGTGTTATCCTGTGGTGAAAATTTAAATATGCTCCATCGTTGTCCTTGTCCATTTTCTCCCATGGAGGGTGATGTAGAAAAAAGAATAGTACCAGAAGCTTTTGAAGTCAATGATGAGACAAATGTAACTTTGGAGCCTTTGTACAGGATATCTTCTACTTCCATTATCTATGACGGGGCCAAAGAGTCACTACTTTTGGCTGTGGGGTATGATGGAATAAAGCAAAATGACTCTTTAAATTGTATGGGCTTCTTTCAATAGTGAAGTAGCAGTTAGTCAATGCAACTTTCAACGCTCATCATGGGTCGTCCAGAAATAGCCGCTCGATGTTTTAAACGTAGGAGTCCGACTGCGTACATCCGACCCCCCCTACCCCGTAATGGGCAGGAGCCTTTGAGGCACCAGGGTAATGTTGTTGTTCGTGTACAAAGTATCTTCTCTCTCCTATAACAAAAGTGTCAATAAACAGCCCCATACATTATTTTCCCCACTTAAGATTTTTATGAGAGCTAACAACCGATCCCCAATACTTTATGGCTGCGAGGACACAACTACATCTGCCACAATGAGTTCAACAATCTCTTATAATACCTTGTGTGCTATCATAGCAGCAGTTACTTTCCAACGATGGAGATGTTGTTGCAGTCTTGCAGATATAGTTTGCTCAAAGCCGGTTCTTATATTGTTTTCCTGCCACCCTTACCAAAACCACCTGATACCAAGACATTTTGCCTTGAGGACAAGACAAATTTATAGGGGAGGGGGGGAGTAATGATTTGCTCTGTTGATTAATTCTGCTATTTAATATATTGTTGAGTATGTTTATTTATCATTAAATAATGATTTAATCTCACTTAATGAGAAGTTCGGAGTGAGTTATACATAATTTGTAAGTGGGATGTTTGGAGTGTGTTTTTGCCACTTAGTGGGAGGTTATGAGTAAGTTATTATTGGGAGATTTTACAGGCTAATAGAAGTCCTCTAAGGCGGGATTCTTGCTTAAGGGCTTCTCTTAGATTATTTTCTTATTCTTTCTAAATCCTTTTTTGGAACTGGTTTCTGTCAGAATCCTTAGCTCTTTAAACAATATGGCAGGCAGCAGCTGATGCTAAGTATTATGGAAATTCTGAAGTGTATAGTATTTTGAAGGCCCGTGGGGCCAAAGTTCCAGTAAGTGGGTTCAGTTTCAAATTTCACATTCAGACTATTTAGTTTTTTGGTGCTTATGGAGTGATTGCCAATTTGCTAGAAAACCAGAAAGACACCAATGGCTGTTGCTAATCCGCGGGAAGTTCCAGAGTATGAGCTCAATCCCCTGGAACTTCAGATTCGCAGAAGTGATGGTATCAAGGCAAGATCTTATGTTCTTTCAATTTATACTATCCATGAAGCATACTGCGTAATAATTCTACATGGCATATATACCCTACAATACATCGGTCTAACATGCGTATCTTGATCCCACGTGGGACAGAAGTTCATGAAGAATTTCAATTCTACTGGAATTCATTTGTTAAGTTCTGTTTCCATCGTAGAAATGTATAGTCATCCACATTATCCATAGCCAAGGACCCTTTGCCTAATGCCTACAAAAGAATCACCCTTCTGATGTACTGAAAAAGCGTTCATTATCACTAGAATGCAATGGTATTTGGGGTTATAATTCGCTGTGATTCGTTCCAATAAACTATTGACTAATATCTAGTTCTTTAAATATCTAAAGCTGTGTGCAAGAACTTAGCTATTTTGAACATCCATCTTAGATTCTTAGTTAGGTTTGTGATACTGGGCAAAAACTCCCCCAACTTATATGCCCATGTTTACTTGTTATATTTGTTCATCAGTGTTGGAAAAGAGAAAGTAGTATTGGACTATTTTAGTTATTTCATCCTGAATGGATCTGAGGATCTCTACATGACACAATCACTGTTTTTTTGTATGTTTCTTTTATTTACATTGTGCAGGGATCTTATCAAGTTGCTAAATGGAATGGTACAAAGGTTTCAGTGAAGATTCTCGATAAGGATTGCTATTCAGACCCTGAAAGCATGTATGCATTCAGCAGCGCTTAAATGTTCATAAAACTGTGGCCACTGAAAAAGAAAATACAATTTACTGTTTAAGACAAAATTATCAGCCCTCTCATAATTTCTTGTTTATTTCTTTTTCATAAAGTGTTCTAAACTTTAATGCCTAACTTTTTTTCTTTAATTCGTTGTCTTTGCATACAGAAATGCTTTCAAACATGAACTAATGTTGTTAGAGAAAGTACGACACCCTAATGTTGTTCAGTTTGTTGGTGCTGTCACTCAAAACATTCCGATGATGATTGTTTCTGAGTATCACCCAAGAGTAGGAATCTCTCTCCCTAACCCATCAAATCCCATTCCTCCCCTCCTGTGTGCCCTCTTATCAATCCATAAATCTATATGAATTTATCCAACATTTATTTTGCACATCTAGCTTCTGATACTGCAGACTCACTTTAGATGGGCTAAATAGTTCGATTAGCCTAAGATATTTAACTTCTGTAATCATTCTCTGATTCTATGTTTTGATGTATTTTTTGTCCTTTTATTTTCTTATATCGAGCAATAATTCATGTCTATTGTCTACAGTTGACAAAAAAAATCCTTAGCTTCACAAATGAAATGTCATCAA
Source organism: Cuscuta australis (assembly GCA_003260385.1). NCBI lineage: Eukaryota > Viridiplantae > Streptophyta > Magnoliopsida > Solanales > Convolvulaceae > Cuscuta > Cuscuta australis. The sequence goes on along the minus strand of NQVE01000140.1, from coordinate 915,691 downwards.
CATAAAATTTACCGTGGCAATTTTTCAGGGTGACCTGGGTACCTATCTTCAAAAGAAAGGGCGTCTATCTCCTTCTAAATCTCTAAGATTTGCCCTGGATATTGCCAGGCAAGTGTTGTTTCCTGAATGATGTACTTAAATAAGTATCAACTCTTGGATCATTTTCTGATCTTATTCAGCATGCGTAGTAATTGTTCACATTGCTGTAGCTGCCCATTTTCTGCATGCTCTGCTACTTGATATTTGTCTTCTAATTTTCAGGGGCATGAATTATCTTCATGAATGTAAACCAGACCCAATTATCCATTGTAGTTTACAGCCAAAGTAAGGAAACTAAATACTTGAGTTTATTAGGTGTATAATTGCTGTTATAATCTGCACTCATTGGGATTTGCGCTGTTAGTAATATTCAACTTTTGGTAAGGTGCCAGAAATATTTTGCTGGACGATGGAGGTCTCTTGAAAGTTGCAGGATTTGGTTTGCTTAGGCTGTCAAAAATTTCTCCTGAGAAAGCAAAATTGGTGCAGCCACATGCTTATGACCGTTCAAGTATGTTATTAAGAATACAGTCTTCAGTTCGGATAGACCAAAATGTGACATTCCAATTCGTAACAGATGTTCAGTTTACACCTGAATAGATGTAATAAAGTGACACATGCCTATTTACTGCAACACATAGGAGATTGAGTGTTATATTGTGAATTGTAGGTTACTATGTGGCACCTGAGATTTATAGGGATGATATATTCGGTAGAAGTGTTGATGTGTACTCTTTTGCTATCATACTTTATGAGGTACACCTTTTTCTTCTGAGTTATTTTTTTAATAAGCCATTTTAAGGAAATATGATGACTGTTAGTTTTAGACTATTTTCAGCTTCCCATCCAAAGCCTTCTAAATGGGGAGTTTTTGATAGGAAAGGAATTATGTCTGTGTATTTATCTTATTAATTATCTGTCAAAGAAGTGGCCTCAGTTTTGCATGCAGCCCTTTACAGTTGCTCTCAAATAGGAAATTAGTTTTTCGTCCCCTCCCTCAAGGCCTCAATCACCCCGAATGAATCATCTCACATTGGCATGGAATAAATATGAAGATACAAACCAAAATGTAAACCTTTGAGATGCTCTTTTTATTAGGTTGACATTTAAGATGGACACCATGTCTTATTATGGTACCTAAGCTTATTAAGTTCAAATGATCGATACTGGACTTGGAGATTTGTCTAATCCTCCTATCTTTTTACCTTTTTTTAGGATGGGACCAAATGTGAATCCCATCCCCCCCCCCCCCCCCCCCGAGTTATTCCTTAAGTTTATACTATTGTTAACCTGTTAGAGCATGCAACCAGTTATTTTTTTTAGCTCACTGGCTTACAATTTATCCTTTAATTTGACTTCAGATGATGGAAGGATGCCCTCCTTTCCATCCAAAACTCCCTGAAGAGGCTGCAAAGTTGTTATGTATAGAAGGAAAAAGACCATCATTCAAGACAAAATCCAAATATCCTCCTGATCTGAAAGAGTAAGATCAGATTTGTTTCTGTTTTCAATATTTTAGCTATAATGAAGCTTTTAGTCGTTGAAGTGCTGTCATATAGATTTGATACAATTTTCTTCATGGGTGTTGTGCTATTTTTATTATGGGTAAGCGGTCAGATAGCATCCTGAATGACATTCTGCACACAAGGATCACTTCTGCTATTTTCTCCATTGTATTATTGTGTGTCATCATGCTCTTTTCTTGTCTTTTGTATATATTTAAAATTGGCAATTGTGGTTGGGGGTTGGATTGGGGACGTGTGTAATTGGAGAACCATTTTAAGCATAAGTTTGAAAGTAATGCAATATTTCAATTCACATAGCTCTTGAAAAATCATCTCTTTTGTTACTTCAGATATTTTCTGTACTTGTGAACATTCATATGATAGTCTTATTTGCAAATGACTGGTTTCATGCATGCCTACTGCCTAGAATAACTAAAGTATGAAAGATTCCTTATACTCTTCCATGTGCAGTATGTTGCATTTCTTGCACATAATAAAGCATTGGCATAACCATAATTGAGTTATGCACAAATAGTCCCTGTGATCTTTCATAAGTGGGTAAATAGTCCTTGTACTTTTAAAAGTTGCAAAATAGTCCCTCTGGTCAAAGAATTGATGCATAATTAGTCCCTTCTTAAGGAAAACATAAAGCACACAGAACATAGGCGTACTGTGTGAAAATGTGAAGCATGTAACAAAAAAAGAAGTTAATCTCATGAAATTGCCCTTGTCTTCGTGGTTAAAGGCACGGAATGGTCCTTTTCTAGCTCTTTTCTCACACGATATTACCTTAGAATAAAGCTATTTGAAAAACAGAATAATGTCGAGCTCACATAGGACATTGTACTATGATTCAAGAAAATCACTATAGAAGAGAGGAGAATTCATTGTAAGAGTTAAACTAAAAGATGGAAGATATTGTACTATGGTTCAAAGTTACACATCATAACTGAAATGTCAGATTAGCTTTTTTACTCTTACATGATTGACATCTTTTCATAATACGCACGTCTTGTGTACATTTTGCGAATTTTCTAATATAGGGACTAAATATGCTATGGTTGTTTGACCACAAAGAGTATCTGACAACTTTTGAAAGTTTGAGGACTATTTACCCACTTATGAAACACCACAGGGACTATATATGCATATAACTCCCCATAATTTGATGATATGATGGAGAACATGTGGATAGAATGTGGTTAACCTATATTTTATATCTAAAGTTCCATTTTCTGAATGCTAGGTATGCGAATCGGCATCGGATTTTAAAGATTTTACTCTAAGTTTCGTTTGAAAATAGGGAGCGGCATAACATCTTTCTTTGTCTTTCACTAATTTCTTTTCACTGTATTGATGACGAGGTTGGGGAGGTGGGTGTGGCATGTAAATAATACTGAATTTTCAATAATATATTGGTAGTGATGGGGTTCGTACTCATCCTGCCCTATCTAGTACATTATTCTGCCATCTCAATGAAGCATACACCCAGATTAACATGATAGGATTACACACACCAACTCTACATCTCTGTGTTCTTAGTAAAAGTATTGATATATTATCTTATAGATGACTTACATATTAATTTCACAATATCATTTTTTGCAATGGGACATAATCCTATAGATGATTTACCCTTTTTGCACCCCCTATTAACCACTTGAGCTATGCTCCCGGGCACCTATGACGCTATGAATAATGAAATGCTGAACAAGCCCTAGGAATATCACATGCCTTTTCCCATCTGTATGGTTGTTATTTGCGCCTCTCTGATTCATTTGAATCCATTATAGGTTGATTGAAGAATGTTGGGATCCTGAACCTGCTGTAAGGCCAACATTTTCCCAGATCATAGCGCGGACAGATAAGATTGTCACAAATTGCTCTAAACACGGGTGGTTGAAGGACACTTTTAAGCTTCCTTGGTAATGCTTCAATTCATTTGTCTCCAATTCTGGTAGAATCACTGCAGGATAATTAATATCTCATGCACATGACACATCTGCTTTACCTTATTACGGAGTATGTATTAAAATAATAAAGTGCAGAAGGAGTACTTGTCAAAGGATAAATGAACCTTGTTCTTCCTGAAAATTTTTAATCACTGCACATTGATTTTGGCCATTTTATTCTCATGCCTGATATGATTTCAATATTTCATCTCATTCTTGATCTCGTTTTGGCATCTTGATTTTGCAGGTTATAAGGGATGCATTGAATTGGTATTCATTATAAGGTGCACCCGAAAAAGGTTTTTGGTCCGGTTAGCGCAAGAGAACATTGGAGAGCTTCTATGGCCAACTAAAATATACTCCGTATGATGCAGGGAGGACATTCGGGCTTAGCTGGTAATTTAGACATGTCCTCCAAGCTTCGTGCTGCACGAGTTTTTACCTCCCGTGGCCTGAAGTTCTGGATTAGAACTAAAATTTTCCGCATTCATTTTTTTGAATTAAAGTTGGTGCACACCAAGGTTTACATCAAGATGTACATACAGTAAAGAACAAATTCGCCAAATCTCATTTGTGAAAATTATTTTGAGTTGTAAATTCCTTCTTTAGCGTAGGTGAACACCAAGAATTGTCCTTCGTTTTTTTGCCAAAACAGAATTTCTTCATGCACGCGCATGACTCTTTCAACTCTGATTTATATAACCATTGCTTTTTCATTGGGAGTAGTGAGCTGGAAACATGTATAGTATAGTAGTATATATTCAAAAAAACGATATTGATGGAAGAATGAGACATGAGTGTGTAGTGTGTAAATAACTCTTACTATCTCGGTATCTCCGTCTCTGAGTACTTGTCCAGTTTGGATTTTTTTGGTCAACCATTTTCAACTTTGACTTATAACTATATAAAATACATATCTTATACTATCTCCGTCCCAGAGTATTTGTCTACTTTCATTTTTACACACCATCCAATAGATTTCTTTAATCTATTTTATCTTGTAATTTGTATACTAAAAAATTATAGAAATTATATATTAATAATCTATATGTTAAGACAAATCAAATAAGATCACACATGACTATATTTAGGTTTACACATTGAGAGAATTTGATGAGTCAAAGTGCTTATATGAACAGTTCCAAAGGTCAAAACTGAACGAATACTCTGGGATGGAGAGAGTATTAATTAGGTAAAATAATATTTTGAAAATATTTGATATAATAAATCTAGTAAAACTATTTTTGTATCAATATCTAATACGAGCATCATTTTTATTTAATTTGAGTTTGAAGTTTACAAATTTTGATCGAAAAGTCAAAAGTAGACAGAAAAAACTGACAGAGGGAGTGTTTGTTTGGTTGTTTGTTTGTTTTTGGATAATGAAACTCTTTTTTTGTTGCCATATGCTTTCGCCTCTCTTGATTTTACTTACGAGTATTATTTACACTATCGTGTTTGGTTGGTCGTTTGATTATAAAGTCAGCGTGAAATTGTTGTATATGTGTAACTCGATGACTCTAATTACACTTTGCAATTCCGAGGGGAGGGGTCGAAATTGATGTGATTATTTGCTCCAATCGCCTATTTTGGTTAATGATGTTTCGTTGAAGTTACTTTCAATACAATTTATCTGAGATTTGGAACAGATTTTTGACATGTGACACTTTTAAAAGGTGAGATTTTTTGAAACACAAGCTTACACGCTTCTATAACTTATTTTTTAAACTTTCTTCATCGCTCAATTCACAAGTCTTCGCCGATTTCTTCTCTGCGATTTGCTTCGTCGCCAAAGAAAAGTCTTTGCCAGATTTATTAAAGAGTATTCTCCGATTCATCACCAATTCTTCGCCAGATTTATTATCGGGTATTGCGAAAGGAAAGTCTCGATATGTTTAAGATTAAAAGAATCAATAATTGCAATCAGAATTTTTTGTGGCTTAAGAATTGGGTCTGTCCCCAAAATCCATATGTAATTTTTATTGAATTCGTATTCTTCTTAATATGTTTCCCAAAGACTTCCTTTCAAATTGTATATTTGAACCCAATTCACCATTTTTCAAAACCTGTAAATTTGAGAATGCTTTCAAAATTCAAAAATTTCCTTTCAAATCACGATTTTCAAAGGAAAGGACTCTGTGAGTTCACGATTCAGAGTTTGCGGACTCCCAAAATTTTGAAAGGAAATATGTAAAGGATATTTTTCCAAAATTGGCATCGCATCATTAGGTTTCAAGATGCTGTAACGGCCCATTGGTTTGGCCGATTTTTCGGTCTAGACCTAAACTTGAACACCTCTACCTAGCAGGTTTCAAGATGTGTCTGCCCCTACTCGCAAAAGTAGGCAACATAAAACTTTAAATCCAAAATAACTCTCACCAAAGCCTTGCCATTTTTAATGCTAAAAATGAGAACACATTGTTTTCTTTCTTCTAGCTATTTGAAAATGTGAAATCATGCAATAGAACGACTGAAAATGAAATAAAGTACATTAACACCATGCAGAGTTATTCTTAGAAGCAAAAAAACACAAATAACGTTGGGAATGAAACTAGCAAATATTATTCATTCACGGGACCAGCCATGGATTCTGAAAACAAAAATAAAAGTTATTCGTGAGAAACAACCACCAGTTGTTTCCCAACGTTTGCGCCAGTAAAAATCTTGATCAGAGCATTGGGAGCACTCTCAAGACCTTTTGCAATGTCTTCCATATACGCAATCTTCCCTTCTTTAATATACGAACGAACCGTTTCAAGAAATTTAGGGTATAGATGATAGTAGTCACCAACCATAAACCCTTCCATGCGAATCCTTTTACTGATGAGAGTCATCAGATTATGAATGCCTTCAGGTCCTTTCGTTTGATTGTATTGTGAGATCATTCCGCATATGATAATGCGCCCGTGGAGATTAATGTTGAGAAGCATTGCATCTAGCATCTTTCCTCCCACGTTATTGAAGTAAATATCGATTCTTTTGGGGAGGCATCTGATTAACAATAAATATACCCATTTCTTTATTTTGAGTGGGACAAGTTTATAAATCTTTTGTAGGAATTGAAAATGGTAATTAATGTGCAATTATTTGAGTAAAAACAACTTTATTCAATTAAGCCATACAGTTATGTCTAAATAATGGTATTTGTCATCACTAAAAAAATGAGGTAATTAAATAACAATTGAATAAAATAATTAATTAAATATTAGATTGGGAAAAATAATTACAATTATCTATGAAAACTAAAATAATGAGTTCATTACATAATAATTAAATAAAATGATAGTTATCTAAAACTAAAATAATGAGAAATTATGAAATAAAATAGTACTCCCCCCATTCAGAATTGAATTGCTTAGACGCTATTCACACGATCAAACTTTAATCACTTTATTTGTTTATTTTCACTCCACATTATTTCATAATAATAAATAATCGTGTCATCTCTTGTTTCAAAAACCTTAAATGTAATTTTTAAACATATAAATTTATTTTTGAATTTTACACCTGTAATCAAATAAACTGAATTTTAAATAAAGCCGGTCAAACCTCATGAACCGAAATGGAAAATTTAATTATGGGACAAAACGAGTAATTAATAATAGATTTGAATTAAATTTTTCATTCTCATTTACGAGGTTTGACTGACTTTATTTAAAATTAATTTATTTGATTGTAGGTGTAAAAATAAAAAAAAATTTATAAGCAATGGCAAGAAACTAAAGTTTTTTAATCTAATATGGAATAAAATTGAGGTTATTTTACAGTTTTTGAAGAAATTATAGAAAATTATTAATTAAGGTTATGTATTATCAAGTGTCAATAGAAACATATATATCACACAATTAATGGAGGGAGGGGAGGGTCTGCATGTCATATCACTGATAAAGACACCAAAGAAAAACCATTAGTTTATTAATCATTAATTACTAAATATCATCTCTCTCTCAAAGTATTTATCTAGTTTTGAATTTTATTGTCAAAATTGATAAACTTTGATCGTTAATTAAATATAATTCGGATTGCATGCATATTGATGCAAAAATTATTTTTTTAGATTATTTATTATGTAAAATATTTTCAAAATATTATTTTATATAATTAATATACCATATAGTTTTTATATAATTATAGGTCACAAGTTGAGTCTGATTTATTGTAAAAGGTGAAAATTGAACAAATAATCTATGAGGCATACACTAGTACATAAAACTAACCTCTTCAAAGTGGCCCTCAAGTCCTTCTCTTCTTTGTAGTTAAATGCATCATCATACCCAAACTTCTTCAACATTTCAACCTAACCAATTAAAATTAATAAGGTATTTAGTAAATATCAAAGTAACACGTACTAGCTACTTAGAAACAAATAATCATATAATTGTGGTAGAATGCACATAGGATATGATACTCTAGAAATAAGAAATTGATTGTTTAGGGTACACTTCAAGTAAATTGATCTAAACAAATCCCTCGCCCTATGTCTATTCTCAATCCAGTCTGCGTTGAAGTGAAGCAAGCCTTGACAGTCACCAGAGCCTCCATATACCCCCTCCCAAAATTCGTCTGTCACCAATGCTGCACCCAGCAGATTAAAATGCTCGCCTTTTTCTTTGTCTCCTGTGGATGTGCCTCATGCTTCCATCCGTCTTGCTAAGTGCTTGGGGGCTTGCAGTTTTCAATGATCACCAAGCATCCCGCTAGCTTGCGTCGTATTGCTCAAAAGACGATTGGGCGGGAACAATTACTGCTTTTTTTCTGCTAAAAGTAAATAAAAGGGTCGTAAAGCAGCTTCTGATCGAGAAACGTAAATTGCTCGTGATTCCAAGTTTATCAATCTAATACCAGCACAACAATATTGCCAAGATGACCAGCAATCATAAGCTACATTAATGATGAGAAAAATGCAAAACTATGCTTGAACATGCATTTAATATACTCCGTACATAAGATAACTCTATTGTGGAAGATCTGATCTTTGTTTCTACCTCGATCAATATTAAGCCAAATTTTGAAACCTAAATAATAATAAAAGGTTACTCTTTTTGTTGGAGGCTCAAAATAATAGATAAAAAATCAATACTTAATTAAACATGCATACTCAAGCAAAATCTGAACTAATAAGAAAATGCTCAAACTCCAAATCCATTGACACTTAATTAATATAATAAAAGAAAAATAATAAATACACTAAAAAAATTGTCTTCATGAACCTTATAAAAAATATATACAAACAACCAACAAAATCAAAGAGTAGAACACATTATAAGATCGTAAAACATGTCATTTTTTTTTTGCATTTTGTTCGGATTCCAAGGTATAAAAAACCTGATATTCCAAGTGGGTGATGAACGGTAAAAACATACCAAATGCATATGCAGTTGCTCCGAGGAGTTGCAGTAGGGACTGTTGTTTTTCATTCTTCTAGCTTCTTTCACATGGCACTTGGAGGCTTCACCCTCACCTTTCATATTCAGAGAACTGCAAGACATTTAACTGATTATACGAACTTAAAACTAAATATGTATAACAACTTTAAGACTTATGTGTTGTAATATTATCAAACTTTAGGATCTAGTATCTTTAAAAATCACATGTATATGATGAAAAATGGATATATTTGCACCTAAAATCTAAACTTCAATTGAAGATTATAAGTTCATGTATATACAGAGAGCATATTCAAACATCACAATGCAGTGAAACTAAATTTGGAAAAATGACTTCTAATTTATTGGTTATTTGAGAAGTCCAAAGCTAAAAATGAATTCGAGAGAAGAAAAATACCAATTTAAAATGGTGGTGTCATTCTTAAATTGTGATGATGTTGACCTACAGCAAGAATCCAAAGACAGAGACATTATCACTCCATCCAAGAAAAGAGGAAAAAATGAAAGATTCGGTCATATATATATAAAGAAATTTCAATAAAAAAAGAAAAGGGTGTTACCCTCGTCCCTGAATCCCTGCCCTGTGATGCGTCAAGTCGAGGAGTTGTTCTCTGAATTGAATGGTTTAAACCCTAGCCTGGTTCTGCCATCCGTCCTCGCTGCATCCTTACCCCTTTATCACTGTCGTCTCTCTTCTGGAACTACGGATCTGGCCTAGGCTTAGTGAGCGAAGAGGATCGGAAAAAAAATCAATCTCTGTTGCACCGGTTGAGAACACGGCTGTAGAGGATCGGAAGTTGTGCACTCGCGAGATAGCGAGGAGATCGTGTCTGGACGGTTGCTAGAATATTTGGGTGGGCTTTGTTGTAAATAGGAGGATTGATTTGAATTTGTTATTTATGATAATTATATACTTATATTTAAAAAAACTGAAAACTGAAAAAAAAAATTAAAAACTGATAAATTGATATTCCCTCTGTCCAGAATTAAAGTTTCCACTCTACACTTTTTTCCGTCCGGAAATAAAGTTCCCATTCTACGTTTTTATACTTAGTCTTCTTAAAATACCCTCTCATTATCCAAAACTCACTCTTCCTCTTCTTGCCCCCCCCCTCTCTCTCTCTCGTGCTTTCCCCCACGCTCCCCACTTTTCTTCTTCTCCTTTCTTTCCCGTTCCATTTTCCCGATTTGCTTCTCTCTCTATCCTCCCTCACTTCAATCTTCTTCTTCTCTCTCCTTCTCTTTCCGAGTCCACATCTTCTCCTTCTTTTCTTCTTCTCCTTTCTTCTCTGTTATTTGTTCTCGATTAGCACCTTCTCTAGCTTCTGCTTCTCTTTCAAGCCAGATCTGCACAGATCTGCTCTGTGGTCTTCCTCACATATCTGCTTCCTTGGAAAGCTCCTGTGGCGGACAGAGCTGGCGGTTGTGGTGCAGCGGACGGAGCTTGCGGTGGTGGTGCGGCGGACGGAGCTGGCGGTGGTGGTGCGACGGACGGAGCTGGCGGTGGTGGAGCTGGTGGTGGTGGTGCGGCGGACGGAGCTGACGGTGGTGGTGCGGCGGGTAGAGCTAACGGTGGTAGAGTGGGTTGGGTAGAGGGAAGGGCAGAAGGGAGCTGGGCGATTGGGAGCTGGAGCTGGGAGCTGGATAACAGGGAAGGATGAGGGAAGGGTAGAAGGGTATTGTGGACATTTCCTTCCCAAAGTCAACACCCAATAAAAATGGCCAAAAGTCAAAATGGGTACTTGAAATCCGGACGGAGGGAGTATGAATTTATGATTTATAAAAAATTAAAACTGAAAAAGAAAAAAACAATTAAAAAAAGAAAAATTGACGAATGGATATTAATTTATGATATATTTATTTATTTATTTGAGCCGGGGGTCTCTTGGAAACAGCCTCCCTGCTTCCAAGTAGGGGCAAGGTCTACGTACACACACCCTCCCCAGACCCTACTGTAGTGAGATCCAACTGGGTTGTTGTTGTTGTTGTATTTGCTTGCTTTTTTCAGTTTTTTATTCTTGATTTTACTTAGTAGAATTTATGATTTTGGATTTTGTTTCAGAAATAATTCAATAGCTATGGCTCTTAAACAATCATACTTGATTGTACCCCTGATACAAGTCACCAAGAGCAGATGACTATGATAGTGAGGTATTTAAACTTCTCAGGTAATTCTATTACTGTGGAAGAGTCCTTTTTAGGCTTCTTGAATGTTAATGATACCACCGGAAAAGGACTATTTGATGTCACAATTGAGTAGTTAAAGTGTCTTGGTCTTCAAATTGATGATATTCGTGGTCAAGGTTATGATAATGGGGCAAATATGAAAGGAAAACACCAAGGAGTTCAAAAAAGATTTTTGGATGTCAATCCTAGAGCATTTTACACTCCTTGTGGTTGTCATTCTCTTAATCTTACATTATGTGATATGGCTCAGAGTTGTGTTAAAGGGAAGAATTTTTTTTGGAGCCATCCAAAAAATTTATACTATCTTTGCACGTTCAATTAATCGGTGGCAAATTTTGAAAGATAATGTTAAAGGTTGGAGTCTTAAGCCATTATCACAAACTTGTTGGGAAAGTCGTGTTGAGAGTATTAAGGCAATTAGAATGCAACTTGCCGATGTACGAGAAGCTTTGCTTGAAGTTGAAGAAAAAGATAGTGATAATACAATTGTTCATACAACAAAGTCACTAGCAGAAAGTCTTAGTGAATTTGAGTTTTTGGTATCAATTGTTATTTGGTATCAAATATTAAACAAGGTAAATGTAGTGAGCAAGAAGTTACAATCAAAGGATATGCATCTTGATATTGCTATTAAAGAGATAAATGGATTGATTGACTACTTCAAGGGTTATAGAGAAACTGGTTATTCAAAAGCAATTGACGAAGCAAAGGAGATAGCTGCTGAAATGGATATACCTCCGATATTTCCAGAAAAGCGTTTGATTCGAAGGAAAAAAATAGTTGATGAGAGTTCAAGTAGCGAAGAAGTGTCATTTACAAATGAAGAGAATTTCAGGGTCAATTTCTTCTCTTATGTTGTGGGTAAAGCCATATCTCTTGAGATGAGATTTGAACAATTCAAAGACTATGAGAGATTATTTGGGTTTTTGTTTCCACATAAGTTGTTTTGCCATCAACTTGAAAATGCACTCAAGTTTGAAGAACGATCGGATATTGATGCTGAAGAGCTTTACATGGAGTTGAAATCATTCAATACATTACAAACCAGTGAATTTAGCAATCCCATAGATGTTTTTAAGCTTTTAAAAAAACATGGTTGTTACCAGAATGCCTGCATTGCATATAGAATTTTGTTGGCTGTTCCAGTAACGGTGGCATCTGCAGAGAGAAGTTTTTCCAAATTGATGCTCTTGAAATCTTACTTGTTGGACATGAGTTCAAACCCCTTTAATTTCAAGTTGATCGAAAATTTATTTTCGTATCGAGAAAAGCAAAGAAGGGTATCAAGAAGTTTACGGCGATAAAAATCGACGATCACCCCTACGCAGATTTTTTTGAAGTCTAGGAATCTTTGTAAGGATGACAATATTTTCTGCACAAACGAATTAATTTCTGAGGGATAAAAATAATTATTTTTGAGTCAGTTGAAAAATTACTTTTCCTCTGTCTAAAATATTTTAGTGAGTCAGTTTCAAAATAAGTGTGTCAAAATTTCTTTAAAACATTTTTTTAAGATTACACAAATTTTTTTGGTAAGAAAAATATAATTTAAATATTTTTCGTGTACATCGTTTGACACACAAAATAATTTTTGGACTCTTTTTCTCTCCCTTACTCAAATTCATTGAATAGGAGGAGCGTCCGTTGATATTCCCGTTGTCCCAAAGAACGAGTTAGAAGCCAAAGGCTTCCAATCGCACTTGGCTTGGGCCCTTCATGTTTGCACATTATTTTCACTTTAATCGATTAAATTATCTAAAATAATCGATTAAAATCCGAAAACTTCTTTAGCACTGATTCACTTTTAAATCGATTAATTTTGTTCAATTAATCGATTAGACTCATCTGTCCATCTTAATCGATTAACCATCTCTGTTTAATCGATTAATAGCTTGAAACACAAACGTTTGGTTCTGCTTCACTTCTAATCGATTAATAAGCTTTATTTAATCGATTAGCCTCGGCTGTGTTCCTTAATCGATTAAATACTTGTTGTTAATCGATTAATAGTCGATTTTTGCCCTTATATCACACCTAGTCTTCGTCTTCTTCGCCATTCCCCTTTTACGTATCAGAGAAACCCTAGCTCCTTCCCTTCTCAAATTTTCTCAATCTTCATTAGAAACTTCTCAAATTTCTTCCATTTTTTTTACCAAATTTCATCAATTTCAAAAAGGAAGAATGCCAAGGTGCAAGAACGCTTCCTCAGGTCAAGAAACGGCGGCAGAGGAGAGTGAGAGGCCATGGCGTCGTGAAGGGAGCAAGTACATTCACATACAAACCGATCTCGCCTTCAACACTGGGGCTTCAGTCGAGAGGTTCCACAACACCTTCCTCACGAAGGAGATTGTCTCTCCTAAGATCGTGAACAAGGACCTCTTCAAATCGGCGACCTATGCCCCGAGTAAGTCTCTGTTCCTTCAGCAAGGTTTGCTTCATTTCATCTATTTGACGTATGAATTCTTCTGTCCAAATCTTATACGTCAATTTTATGCAAATCTTCGTACCACTAAGGGAGGCTCGCCATCTCTCATTTCCTATGTTGACGGCAAAACCGTTTTCATTGACGGTGCCGGTTTGACTTCTCTGTTTTGCCTTCGTCGCGGTGAAATTACCGAAAACTTGGATGAAACATTCCAAGATGAGGCAATTTGGCGACAACTCGGGTTAGATCATCGTGACCTCCAGTTTAGAAATTCTAGCAACCCGAATGTCATTAATCTCACTTTAATTCAACGCGTCCAACAATACATCTTCTCCTATGTTTTGTTGCCCCGTGATTCGAACCATGGCGTTGTCAATAAGGACGATATTCGTTTGTTTCACGTCATGTTGAACGATGTCAAATTTCATTGGGTTCACTTCTTTATCGTTGCACTTAGCGATGGCACTCGTTTTTTCCCATCTCCGTTTTGCCATCCCCATTATGCATATTCTTGCTCATTGCAAAATAGACTTTACTCGGGACACTCAGGTGCCGGTCAAGAAGACGTGTTTCATCACTGAAGCCAAGTTTTCCCGAATCGTGTATCGAGAGGAGGGCGATGCTGCACCAAATCTGGACCTGATAGTCACAGAAGAATAAGAAGAGAGCCAAAACGAGACTCAAGCTGAGTCATCTCGAGCCGGAGGAAGTCGAGCCACGGAGCGCGTCACTCGTCAACGGAGGACTCGTCCAAGAGAAGAAGCACCGGAACCTTCTTGGGTGAAGAGGATCTTCGATACTCTCACGTGCATCCGAGATGACGTTCGCCAGCTCAACGAGAGGATGACTCGTCTTGAGCAATCTCGCTCCTACCGTGGCCCGCGTCACAGCTTTGGCGGAGGAGCTCGTCCGGCGAACTCCCTTTGATTATTATTTTCTTTCCATATTGACTCACTATGATACATTGTTATTTTCTAATGTTATTATGACTCTTTTGGTGGATGATGATGTTCCTTTCAATGATGCTAGTTGATATTTTAATTGTGTATTGATATCATTGTTGGGTTGGCAATATTGTTCTTGTTTAAAACATATTGTCCCTTTGTGGCATTTTACTAAGAGTTCTCTTTTAAAGAAAACTCTTGCCATTTTTTTCTTTCCTTCTATATCCCGGCATTGTTTAAGGGGGAAGGTTATCGGTTGATAATGCCAAAAGGGGGAAGGAAGGATAGTTGAGAAATTTTTTAAAATCGTTTTTCCGCTTATTACTCCGATTATTTTTTACCGCACTTCTCTAACCTTGCAGGGGAAAGTATTCTGAAAAGGAAGTAATTTTTTTGAAATCTTACTTTGCTCTTTCTCAACTATGTTTGTCATTATCAAAAAGGGGAACTTGTTGGACATGAGTTCAAACCCCTTTACTATTTCTTCTGGAATATTTTTTTTGTTTTGATGAATGACAAACAGGATGATTAATTTCAAGTTGATCGAAAATTTATTTTCGTATCGAGAAAAGCAAAGAAGGGTATCAAGAAGTTTACGGCGATAAAAATTGACGATCACCCCTACGCAGATTTTTTTGAAGTGAAGTGAAGACTCCGAAGACTTTTTCATTTTTTAAGTCTAGGAATCTTTGTAAGGATGACAATATTTTCTGCACAAACGAATTAATTTCTGAGGGATAAAAATAATTATTTTTGAGTCAGTTGAAAAATTACTTTTCCTCTGTTTAAAATATTTTAGTGAGTCAGTTTCAAAATAAGTGTGTCAAAATTTCTTTAAAACATTTTTTTAAGATTACACCATTTTTTTTGGTAAGAAAAATATAATTTAAATATTTTTCGTGTACATCGTTTGACACACAAAATAATTTTTGGACTCTTTTTCTCTCCCTTACTCAAATTCATTGAATAGGAGGAGCGTCCGTTGATATTCCCGTTGTCCCAAACAACGTGTTAGAAGCTAAAGGCTTCCAAACGCACTTGGCTTGGGCCCTTCATGTTTGCACATCATTTTCACTTTAATCGATTAAATTATCTAAAATAATCGATTAGATCCAATTTCTCAGCGCTGGATTTCTCAGGCCAATAGACTTAATCGATTAAATTTGTCCATTTAATCGATTAGTTTAAACAGAGCAAGGTAATCGATTTTTCTCTCTTTTTTAATCGATTCATTCCACCTCTGCATTCAAGCCTTTTCGCTTCTGTACACTTTAATCGATTAAAGTCCCTAATTTAATCGATTAATTCTGTCTGGTGCTTATTCTTAGTTGTTTTCAGTGGCTCCAACGGATCTTTTTTTTTTCAGCCTATTTAATCCCTCATTCTCCTTCATTTCCAATCACATCTCTTGCACTCCAATATCTTCATTGATCAATATTCAATTTTTGCTTCCATCTTCCTCATCAAAATATTATTTTTGAGAGTTAGAAATATTTTCTTTGAGTGCTAAAGAAGTTGTCATCCATAGAGCTTTAATTTTTCAACACTACTTTGCTCAATTGTGTGAGCTTTCATTCTTGTATTGTAAACTCAATCTCTTTTGAGTATTGTTCTTAAGACTTGTGTGACTCAAGTCTTGTTGTTGTAAGAAAGTGAGGCTTGTGTGATTCAAGTTCTCAAGTTGTACCGGTTTTTCAAGCACCCGTTGAAGCTTGAAGATTAGTAGGACTTTCGAGAGAGTCTCTCGGAGGACTGGACTAGCCACGAGGTGGTGAACCAGTATAAATCTCGGTGTTCTTCTTTCCCTTACTCTCTTTATTTATTCCTACGATTTTATTATTTCACACACGCGAAAAACACACATTCTTGAAAACAACTCTATTCACCCCCCATCTAGAGTTGCACATTTGTCTAACAATTGGTATCGGAGCGGGAAGTTCTTCGAATACGTTATTTTTTTTAGGAACTAAAAGATCAAATGGCATCAAGAATGTTCAACGCGGGAGTTAACGAGGGACAATCAACCACGAGGCCACCGTTGTTCGATGGAACCAACTACTCGTATTGGAAGGAGAGGATGAGAAGCTTTATCCAATCCAACGACTACAAGCTGTGGTTGATTGTGAAGAACGGTTGCGGAGTCCCGATGAAGAAAGTCGGTGAAGTCAATGTTCCCAAAACCGAAGAGGAGTTCACCGACGAAGATTGCAAAAAGATGGAGCTCAACGCAAAGGCAATAAACATGATTTATTGCGGTGTTAACGCGGATGACTACCGCAAAATCTCGCGGTGTGAAACCGCAAAACAAATGTGGGAAAAATTAGAGGTCACCTACGAAGGAACCGCGCAGGTTCGGGAGGCCAAAATTGACCATCTCACTCACGAGTATGAACTCTTTTCAATGAAGGAAAATGAGAAGATTGAGGAAATGTGTGAGAGATTCTCTAACATCATCAATCTTCTCGGGAAGACATACACCGACCGAGAGCTCGTGAGAAAGGTGCTGCGAAGCCTATCCCCTAAATGGCGTTCAAAGGTGGACGCAATCGAAGAAGGTCGTGACTTCCAAACAACGACCTATGATGCTCTTCGGGGTAATCTTATTACCTACGAAACCACCCAACTCTCAAAGGTGGTTGTAGAGAGGAACAAAAGGTCTATTGCTTTACCCGCAACAACATCAACCCACAACAACGTTGATGATGAAGATGATGACAGCGACGACACCGACCTCGGACTCTTTGTCCGAAAATTCGAGAAGATGATGCTAAAGAAGGGAGCCAAGAAGAACACTCCACCCGAATGCTATGGGTGTGGTGAAATTGGACACATCAAACCAATGTGCCCAAAGCTCAAGAAAGATAAGGACAAGAGGGCACCGAAGAAGCAACGTGCCTACATTTCTTGGGAGAATGACGGCTCCGGGAGTGAAGACTCGGAAACGGAGGAAGTGGCTAACTTATGTCTCATGGCCATTGAAGATGGTGATACATCAAAAGGGGTAAGTAATCAAGAACCTTCTCCCAATGATCCTTTAACTCTTAATAATGTTGTTTGCATTGTAGAAGATTTGGTAAGAATGTTCAAAAAGGCTTCCAAAGAAAACAATGAAATAAAGCAAAAAATCCTGATTTTTGAGAATGAAATCAAAGAACTCAAAAATATAAATGATAAACTTAAACAAGAAATTATCTCTTTTGGAAAAAGGCCACAAGAACCTTCAACTACTTCTTCTTCTACATGCTCTAGTTGTACATCACTAAAAGCTAAGGTCGCTAGTTTAGAGAGCAAATTGGGAAAGTTCAATAATGCCTCAAACACCTTAGATAAAATACTTAAGCAAAAAGTTAGTAATGGTGAAGGACTTGGATATAAGAAAAACCAACCTAGAAAAACAACATTTGTTAATGCTAGGGGGAATAAAAATGCTAGGATAAATAATCAAACTAGAAAAGCACATCCTAGCAAACCTAGAACTCATTACACTTAAACATATAGGATGATTTTTTTTGTCAAAGAAGTTTTAATCGATTACTCTTCGTACCACTAAGGGAGGCTTGCCATCTCTCATTTCCTATGTTGACGGCAAAACCGTTTTCATTGACGGTGCCGGTTTGACTTCTCTGTTTTGCCTTCGTCGCGGTGAAATTACCGAAAACTTGGATGAAACATTCCAAGATGAGGCAATTTGGCGACAACTCGGGTTAGATCATCGTGACCTCCAGTTTAGAAATTCTAGCAACCCGAATGTCATTAATCTCACTTTAATTCAACGCGTCCAACAATACATCTTCTCCTATGTTTTGTTGCCCCGTGATTCGAACCATGGCGTTGTCAACAAGGACGATATTCGTTTGTTTCACGTCATGTTGAACGATGTCAAATTTCATTGGGTTCACTTCTTTATCGTTGCACTTAGCGATGGCACTCGTTTTTTCCCATCTCCGTTTTGCCATCCCCATTATGCATATTCTTGCTCATTGCAAAATAGACTTTACTCGGGACACTCAGGTGCCGGTCAAGAAGACGTGTTTCATCACTGAAGCCAAGTTTTCCCGAATCGTGTATCGAGAGGAGGGCGATGCTGCACCAAATCTGGACCTGATAGTCACAGAAGAATAAGAAGAGAGCCAAAACGAGACTCAAGCTGAGTCATCTCGAGCCGGAGGAAGTCGAGCCACGGAGCGCGTCACTCGTCAACGGAGGACTCGTCCAAGAGAAGAAGCACCGGAACCTTCTTGGGTGAAGAGGATCTTCGATACTCTCACGTGCATCCGAGATGACGTTCGCCAGCTCAACGAGAGGATGACTCGTCTTGAGCAATCTCGCTCCTACCGTGGCCCGCGTCACAGCTTTGGCGGAGGAGCTCGTCCGGCGAACTCTCTTTGATTATTATTTTCTTTCCATATTGACTCACTATGATACATTGTTATTTTCTAATGTTATTATGACTCTTTTGGTGGATGATGATGTTCCTTTCAATGATGCTAGTTGATATTTTAATTGTGTATTGATATCATTGTTGGGTTGGCAATATTGTTCTTGTTTAAAACATATTGTCCCTTTGTGGCATTTTACTAAGAGTTCTCTTTTAAAGAAAACTCTTGCCATTTTTTTCTTTCCTTCTATATCCCGGCATTGTTTAAGGGGGAAGGTTATCGGTTGATAATGCCAAAAGGGGGAAGGAAGGATAGTTGAGAAATTTTTTAAAATCGTTTTTCCGCTTATTACTCCGATTATTTTTTACCGCACTTCTCTAACCTTGCAGGGGAAAGTATTCTGAAAAGGAAGTAATTTTTTTGAAATCTTACTTTGCTCTTTCTCAACTATGTTTGTCATTATCAAAAAGGGGGAACTTGTTGGACATGAGTTCAAACCCCTTTACTATTTCTTCTGGAATATTTTTTTTGTTTTGATGAATGACAAACAGGATGATTAATTTCAAGTTGATCGAAAATTTATTTTCGTATCGAGAAAAGCAAAGAAGGGTATCAAGAAGTCTACGGCGATAAAAATTGACGATCACCCCTACGCAGATTTTTTTGAAGTGAAGTGAAGACTCCGAAGACTTTTTCATTTTTTAAGTCTAGGAATCTTTGTAAGGATGACAATATTTTCTGCACAAACAAATTAATTTCTGAGGGATAAAAATAATTATTTTTGAGTCAGTTGAAAAATTACTTTTCCTCTATTTAAAATATTTTAGTGAGTCAGTTTCAAAATAATTGTGTCAAAATTTCTTTAAAACATTTTTTTAAGATTACACCATTTTTTTTGGTAAGAAAAATATAATTTAAATATTTTTCGTGTACATCGTTTGACACACAAAATAATTTTTGGACTCTTTTTCTCTCCTCTTACTCAAATTCATTGAATAGGAGGAGCGTCCGTTGATATTCCCGTTGTCCCAAACAACGTGTTAGAAGCTAAAGGCTTCCAAACGCACTTGGCTTGGGCCCTTCATGTTTGCACATTATTTTCACTTTAATCGATTAAATTATCTAAAATAATCGATTAGATCCAATTTCTCAGCGCTGGATTTCTCAGGCCAATAGACTTAATCGATTAAATTTGTCCATTTAATCGATTAAATTTGTCCATTTAATCGATTAGTTTAAACAGAGCAAGGTAATTGATTTTTCTCTCTTTTTTAATCGATTCATTCCACCTCTGCATTCAAGCCTTTTCGCTTCTGTACACTTTAATCGATTAAAGTCCCTAATTTAATCGATTAATTCTGTCTGGTGCTTATTCTTAGTTGTTTTCAGTGGCTCCACCGGATCTTTTTTTTTTCAGCCTATTTAATCCCTCATTCTCCTTCATTTCCAATCACATCTCTTGCACTCCAATATCTTCATTGATCAATATTCAATTTTTGCTTCCATCTTCCTCATCAAAATATTATTTTTGAGAGTTAGAAATATTTTCTTTGAGTGCTAAAGAAGTTGTCATCCATAGAGCTTTAATTTTTCAACACTACTTTGCTCAATTGTGTGAGCTTTCATTCTTGTATTGTAAACTCAATCTCTTTTGAGTATTGTTCTTAAGACTTGTGTGACTCAAGTCTTGTTGTTGTAAGAAAGTGAGGCTTGTGTGATTCAAGTTCTCAAGTTGTACCGGTTTTTCAAGCACCCGTTGAAGCTTGAAGATTAGTAGGACTTTCGAGAGAGTCTCTCGGAGGACTGGACTAGCCACGAGGTGGTGAACCAGTATAAATCTCGGTGTTCTTCTTTCCCTTACTCTCTTTATTTATTCCTGCGATTTTATTATTTCACACACGCGAAAAACGCACATTCTTGAAAACAACTCTATTCACCCCCCCTCTAGAGTTGCACATTTGTCTAACATTACTTACGGTCTACAATCTCCCAACAAAGACTTAGTGGATTGGCGGTAATAGCTATCGAGAATGAAATCTTAGAGAGCATAGACTGTGAAGATGTGATCAACCAATTTCCTCTCAAGAATGCAAGGAGAACTTCTCGAATCCTCGGCTAGCTTTTACGGTATGTAATTATAATATTATAATTTTGTCATTTATTTTTTTCTTCTAATAATATTGCTTTAATTATAATTCAAATATAATTAGTTTACATATGTGAATTATTTAGACCATTAAAGATAAGACTTTTAGGGTCTTTTTTCTGTTTCGGCCCAGGCTGATGAATCATCAGGACCGACCCTGGGTAACATAAGAAAAAAGAATAATAATATGGTACCGTATAATAATAATCATAATAATAAACGTAATAATAATAATAATAATAATAATAATAATAATAATAATAATAATAATAATAATAATAATAATAATAATAATATAGGTAAGTTAGTTTTGTGTTCTTACCACATATAAAAAAAATAAAAGTGTTGAGTTGGATGAAAAATGTGTATTCTCATGCATTATATTTTTTTAGCAAGATTATAAGCTATAAAAATAATTATTAATTATTAATTATTAATAAGGTAATTTTATACCTTATAATTTTTGGTACCTTGTAATAAAAAAGGTAACATGTGAACATTAATTATTAATTATTAATAAGGTGTTTCGAAAAATTATTAATAAGGTAATTTCATACCTTATACTTTTTGGTTCTGTGTATAAGAAAAAAAGGTAACATGTGAAAGAATAATAATAATATTATGGTAATAATATGGTACCGTACGTATTCTAATAATAATAATCATAATAATAAACGTAATAATAATAATAAAGGTAAGTTGGTTTTGTGCTATTACCGTGTATATAATAAATTAAAGTGTTGGCTTTGTTTAATTATTAATTATAAATTATTAATAAGGTAATTTCATACCATATATTTTTGGTACCGTGCTATAAAAAAGGTAACGTATGGAACTTTAATTATTAATTATTAATAAAGTAATTTCATACCTTATAAAATTTGGTATTGTGTATAATAAAAAATGTAACATGTGAAACAACACCAATAACAACAACAACAACAACAACAACAACAACAACAACAATAATAATAATAATCATAAATATAAATGTAATAATAATAATAACAATAATAATAATAATAATAATAATAATAATAATAATAATAATAAAGGTAAGTTATGAATAAACTGTATGTTGCAGTTTCAAGAGTTACAAATCATAGTGGTTTGAAGATTCTGATATGCAATGAAAACAATGTTCCTACAAATTATTCGAATAATGTAGTTTATAAAAAAGTCTTTCGAAATTTTTAAGTAAAAAACTTGTGTACCTTAAAATTATAAAATATCTATATTCTTTTAGATATCATTTTCTATCATTAAAAAATGATCTTAGTTTAGTAACGTAAATATGGCTTGTGCAACACACAGGTGTGATACTAGTCATGACATATTTTTGAATAAATGCACACTTCTAAACCTTCTCTTAATTCTTGATGATATTTAATTGAATATATAATCTTAGATTCCACTAAAAGAGTACTCACTCGTCCTAATTTAAATCACCTATTTTGATTTATGATGTTTGGTTGAAGTTATTTTCAATACAATTTATCTGAGAAATGGAGCGGATTTTTGACATGTGGCACTTTTAAAGGGTGGGATTCTTTGACACGTAAGCTTACACGCGTCTATCGCTTATTTTTTTAGACTTTCTTCATTGCTCAAATCACAAGTCTTCGCTGATTTCTTCTCCGTGATTTGCTTCGTCGCCAAAGGAAAGTCTTTGTCAGATTTATTATCGAGTATTCTCCGATTCATCACCAATTCTTTGCATGATTTATTACCAGGTATTACAGAATGAACGTCTCAATATGTTTTAGATTAAGAGAATCCCTAATTGTGATCAGATTTTTTCGTGGCTTCAAGAATTGGGGTTGTTCCCAAAATTCATATGTACTTTTTATTGAACTCATATTCTTCTTAATATGTTTCCAAAATATTTCCTTTCAAGTTATATATTTGAATCCAATTCACCATTTCTCAGAACTATAAGTTTGAGAATGCTTTCAAATTCGAAAATTTACCTTCAAATCACGATTTTCAAAGGAAAGGACCCCGTGAATTCACAATTCAGAGTTTGCGGACTCCCAAAATTTTGAAAGGAAACATGTAAAGGATTTTTTTCTGAAATTAGCATCGCATTATCAGGTTTCAAGATGATGCAACGGCTCGTCGGTTTGATCGATTTTTTCGATCTAGACCTAAACTTGAACACCCTACCTAGCAGGTTTCAAGATGTGTCCGCCCCTACTTGTATGCAAAAGTAGGCAACATAGACTTTTAAATTTAAAATAACTCTCATCAAAGCCTTGCCATTTTTAACACTAAAAATGAGAACACATTGTTTTCTTTCTTCAAGCTATTTGAAAATGTGAAAGCATGGAATAGAAAGACAGAAAATGAAATAGAGTACATTAACACTGTGCTGAGTTATTCTTAGAATAAAAAACACAAATAACGTTGGGAATGAAACTATCAGATATTATTCATTCACGGGACCGGCCATGGATTCCGAAAATAAAAATAAAAGTTATTCGTGAGAAACAACCACAAGTTGCTTCCCAACGTTTGCGCCAGTAAAGATCTTGATCAGAGCGTTAGGAGCACTCTCAAGACCTTCTGCAATGTCTTCCACATACGCAATCTTCCCTTCTTTAATATACGAACGAACCGTTTCAAGAAATTTAGGGTAGAGATGATAGTAGTCACCAACCATAAACCCTTCCATGCGAATCCTTTTACTGATGAGAGTCATCAGATTATGAATGCCTTCAAGTCCTTTCGTTTGATTGTATTGTGAGATCATTCCGCATACGATAATGCGCCCGTGGAGATTCATGTTGAGAAGCACTGCATCTAGCATCTTTCCTCCCACGTTTTCGAAGTAAATATCGATTCCTTTGGGGAAGCATCTGATTAACAATAAATATACCCATTTCTTTATTTTGAGTGGGACAAGTTAATAAATCTTTTGTAGGAATTGAAAATGGTAATTAATGTGTAATTATTTGAGTAAATATAACTTTATTCAATTAAGCCATACAATTATGTCTAAATAATGGTATTTTTCATTACTAAAATTATAAGGTAATCAAATAACAATTGAATAAAATAATTAATTATTGAGGATTAATTAAATATTTGATTGGGAAAAATAATTACAATTATCTTGAAAACTAAAATAATGAGTTCATTATATAATAATTAAATAAAATGATAGCTATCTAAACCTAAAATAATTAGAAATTATGAAATAAAATAGTACTCCCCCGTTCGGAATTGAATTGCCTAGACGCTATTCACATAATCAAACTTTATTCACTATTTGTTTATTTTCAACTCATTTCACAATATTAAATAGTCGTGTCATCTGTTGTCTTTAAAAATGTATATGTAATTTTTACATTTATTAAAATAATTTTTGAATTTTACACCTGTAATCAAATAAATTAAATTTTAAATAAAGCCGGTCAAACCTCGTGAGTAATTAATAATAGATTTGAATTAAACTTTCCATTTCAGGTTTGACCGTCTTTATTTAAAATTCTATTTATTTGATTGTAGGTGTAAAAATTCATAAAAAAAGATTTTATAAACAATTGCACGAAACTAAAGTTTTTTAATATAAACATGGAATAAAATTGAGATTATTTTACAGTTTTTGAAAAAATTAAAGAAAAATATTAATTAAGGTTATGTACTATCAAGTGTCTATAGAAACATAAATATCACACAATTAATGGGGGGGGGGGGTCTGCATATCATTTCACTTATAAAGACACCAAAGAAAAACAATTAGTTTATTAGTCACTAATTACTAAATATTATCTCTGTCTCAAAGTATTTGTCTAGTTTTGAATTTTATTGTCAAAATTGATAAACTTTGACCGTTAATTAAATATAATTCGGATTAGATATTGATACAAAATTATTTTTTAGATTATTCAGTATGTAAAATATTTTCAAAATATTGTTTTATCTAATTGATATACCATATAGTTTTTATATAATTATAGGTCAAAAGTTGAGTCTGATTTATTGAAAAAAGTGAAAATTGAACAAATAATGTGTGAGGCATATAGTAGTTCATAAAACTAACCTTTTCAAAGTGGCACTCAAGTCCTTCTCTTCTTTGTAGTTAAATGCATCATCATACCCAAACTTGTTCTTCAACATTTCAACCTAACCATTAAAAATTAATAAGGTCTTTAGTAAATATCAAAATAACACGTACTAGCTACTTCTACTATATATATAAAAGCTGTATGAAAATTAAGACCAATTTCATTCTCTAATCTTCCCGCTAAGAATGAGCAATCCAATGGCTAGAATTGATGCTACTCCACATGGCAAATATCTAGGCAGACTCATCAACATGTCTTTCACTACGAAATGGACACACGGAAAAAGACAATTTACACCCAACAAACCTTGTTAACATTTATATGTATATTTTAACAGTTTTTGCTTTGGTTTTTGTTTGATTTTGCTTTCAATGTAATTGTTTTTGGTTTTGTTCAATTTGTTTCTACAGTTTGTATATTTTTTTTAGTTTTTGCTTTTTGTTCAAGTTTTTGCCTTTTGATTTTGCTTTGTTAAAATTTTTTGAGTAAATTCCTAAAATGGTCCTTTATAATAAGGGGTTTTCTCAATTTAGTCCTCAATAAGTTTTAATTACCTATATGGTCCTTTATAATTGAGATATATTCCCAATATAGTCCTTTGTAAATAATGTTACTCAAATGATGATTAATTGTGAGATGTTTTGGTATTTTGATCATCGAAATTTAAAGTATATTTTCGAAATAGTCATTTCTGTACAACTAAATGTAAAATTTAAAAAAATACATTGACTATAAATAATTCATGAATTATTTAAAACTTAGAAAAAATCTTTTAAATTTAAAATCAAATACACATATTTAATTAGAAAAACCATTTTGGGAAAGCACTTCATTATAAATGATCATTTTAAGAATTAATTCTAAATTTAGCGGATAAAAAATACCCAAATGCCCTCAATTAATCCTCATTTGAGTAACTTTATTTAGGAAGGACCATCTTGGGAATAAATCTCAATTATAGAGGACCACATAGGTAATTAAAACTTATTGAGGACTGATTTGGGAAAATACCTTATTATAAAGGACTATTTTAGGAATTTACTCAAAAAATTTCACGGTAAATTTTATGCTCCATAATTATTTTGATCAATTTTTTCTGTGTTCAATTTTTGGTTTTTATCTTTCTTTTTGCTAAATTTTTTTCAAGGTAATTTTTTTTTTGGTTTCACGTTATTATTATTTGGATTTTGAGCAATCTAAACACAATCTTTTAAAATCCTACCAATAAAATATAATAAAATCTATGCAAGTCAACATAGAATTAAAAGATTATGTGGATTTTACTTAATCTATAAATGATAAATAATCTAATATGATCTTTTCAAATCTAATTTTTTTTCCAATCCCAACAACGACAGTTTAGCACTTATCATCAATTATGATTTGACTGCTTTCATCGATGACAATTTATATTTTCCCTATTCATCCCGAATTATGTACGTACTATATTCCCGTGCATCGCACGGGTGATACACTAGTGGAAACAAATAATCATATAATTGTGGTAGAATGCACATAGGATATGATACTCAAGAAATAAAAAATTGATTGTTATGTTTATTTTCTCCGTATATTCACACTCTAGAAATAAGAAATTGATTGTTATGTAAATTTAATGCGGAGTAGAATAATTCCTCATCACTGGCTGCTATATATTTGGAAGTTACCTATCTTCACAACAATATAATAATCATATCTCTCCATAAGTTAGGGAAAAACTAATATTGTAATGGAGCCTAACAAAACCATACAAGAGGAGAATAACACCACCAAGCTAGCTCTTCGTTGGCGGCGTGTCGCACGCTGCCAACGAAGAAACCCTAACGGATTACTTCGGCAAGTATGGTCAAGTAATCAGCTCGGATACCATGTTGATATACTGGAAAAATAATATTGCTCATTAAATTATGGAGAACATCATAGAATATATATATAGGACGGACTTCTTACACAACAAGAAATAGAGAAAGAAAACTCATTGAAATACTAGATCTACCATAAATAGGAATAGGAAGCTGACCTATAATAAAAACTACCATAACTAATATTATAATTGTTATTGTTGTCTAACATGATACAATTTGAGAACGATTGTTTATTGAATACTGGAGGATACCTCCCTATATATAGGGATTACAAGCGAGAGTTCTAATCCTAGTAGGAGAAGAATTATAGTAACAATACAATTAGGAAACAATAAATAAGGAATTGAATTAAATATAATATTTATTTCCTATTATCTAATATTCTTAATATCCCCCGCAAGCTGATCATCGGTAACAAGGGGCAGCTTGGAGCGCATGTACTGGAACTGAGCCGGAGGTAGCAGTTTTGTGAGGATAGACTTTGGAGGTAGAGAACCAGATCTTTGTTGCATGACGAATGAGCTTGAGATTACGTTTGCTAAGTTTTTTCGGGTGAGAGTTTTGGCCTTTGGAACAAGGGCGAGGAGTTTCTTTTCTTTCTTTTTTTGGATCGTTCTCTGCTTCTATGTCACTTTTCATGATCTCGATCTCTAGAAAAAATAGAGACAAATGAAAGTTTCCCATTCTTTGATCACACACATGATATTTTTGGGAGAGAGAGAGAGAGATAATAGATATTTTAGAGAGTAAGAGAGGGATAATAGACATCGGCTGTTAAGCATGCTCGTCGAGACCGGTCGGTGAGGCCATGCTATCAGACAATCGACTGGACTGAACATAGACCGGCGGTGTGCTCGGTCGAAAAAGGACGGGCCAACAAGCTTAGTTCACATACCAGGGAAGGTTTAGGGGTTTGAAAAAAAAGGATGCAACGAGGACGTTGCATTCCTAAGTGGGGGTGAACGTAATACCCTGATTTGAAAGTAAATTGATTAGGGAAAGAAAAGGCTCAAAAAGATTGGTAGTACTACTCATACCAACAAGGTGCATCTTGATTTGGAGAGCTCATCACTTAGAAACTCCAAAGTTAAGCGTGCTTGACTTGGAAAGTTAAGGTGCATCTTGATTTGGAGAGCTCATCACTTAGAAATTAAACTCCTAAGTTAACATTAACTTGTGTACCGAGACTTACTATATTGAGATTGGTCTTAGACAACCAGGTTTTGGTCCTTGTCACCTTCACCATAAGCTTCCATGTATCATAATGAACGGTTAGCAAATCGCATTTGATGTGAATGTCACATCCACCTTCCATTGCTTGACCAAGACTTATGATGTTGCTTTGCAGGTTGGGCATGTAGTACACATCAGTCAACAGGCAGTGCTCCCCTTCCCTTAAACTAACACTGATCCCTTTCCCCGTATGTCAATACAAGATCCATCTCCAAGATTTACCTTTCCCATGACACGTTCATTAAGTTCAAAGAAGTAAGCTTTACTACCCGTCATGTGATTCGATGCTCCGTTGTCGAGATACCAAATGTCTTTCTCCTTTGGTTCAATCTCGAAACGCTTCAGAATCACTCCTTCATTTATAAAAATTGTCCCTTGATCACATCTTATCATAAGCAAAGATGGATCCAACACACCAGTTTCAACTAAATTAGGTTCTTCTTGTTTTTTCATATGCCTCGGACACACCGATGCAAAGTGACAGAATTTATCACACCGATAGCACTGAACATTTGATCTATCCTTTCTTCCCTCATGAAGTTCATTGGTTCTTATTTGACCAGTTCGCTTTGACACATGATCTTGACCATCTCGGTATTGACTCTTATCTTGGTCATCATCATCCTGGTCATGGTCTCTTCCACGACCTTTGTTGTATCGACATTATCCTCTCGACCCGTTTTCTCCCCTTCGAGATCGAGAGCTTTCACGATTAGAGAACAATAGTTTACTTTATGTTTCTATATCCTCTTGCTTGATTCACTCTTCGTAGGCTTTTAACCGTCCTATGGTTTCTTGAAATCCTAGTTTGTTCAAATCCAAGAATTGTCCAAGGAGGAGAGCATATGGATGTATTTAGAACGACGGAGAGCCCTTGTAAAATTCTTTACCATCTTTTACTCTTTGATCTCTTCTCCTAGAGCTATAGATTTTGAGGCCAAACTTGCTTATTTCTCAGCAAAGTCATCAATTGTCTCTAAATCAGGAGTCTTCATATTATCAAACTTCTGCATTTAGGGTCTTGATATGAGCTTCTCTAACCTGCTCAACACCCAAGTAGCGGGTTTTGATTGCATCCCGCAGATCCTTCGAAGTCTCTTGCTTGCCTATTTGCAATATCAGACTTTCTAGAATTGATTGAAACAAAAGTGACGTTACCATATCATTCTTCTCGACATCATCTAAGTTTGGTTCAATCATTCCCAAATCTTGTGAACCCTTAGGACGACGTTCATTCTCATGGCCCATACAGACTAGTTTGTAGCACATAGCATGGGACATTGGACAAATGTAAGTCCAACTCCCTTCACTTTTGGTTGTGGTGTCTCGGATTTTGTCATATTTTTCTTGAATCAACTGTACTTCAAGAGTGGTCTAACGGGATCCAATACTTGAGTTTAGAGTAATTCAAATAAACCTTCTTGTTTAATAAAAATGCAGTAGTAGTTTTTTTCTTGGTCAAGACCCTATCTTTTTTTCCGGCTGAGGTTGAGAGGCTGCCTTTTTTCGGCTGACCAGTTTGAGAGGCTGCTATTTTTATTCTTCTTTCGAACAATTGTGCACGATGATGGTGGTACTTTTCGGAGGTGCTGCGCTGTACGGCAGCGTCTGCTCTGTATATGCGCGAAAGTGGCGGTGTTATGTCTGTGTGCTCCCTTGCTGCTGCTACGCGCACCATATCTCCATACCAGCGGTGGTCTCCCCTCTGTGTGCGACTCCGATTGAACAAGCGGCGCCTAAGGCTTGGTCTTTCACCGGTTGTGGCTCAAACTTCAGATCTGGTTGTTACTGCACGAGTTTGGAAACTATAGGGGACAATCTTCTAGCAATTTTTGCTGGTGTTGAACAACCTTGCTCCAATACCAATTCTTGAGTTTAACACTAAGTAAAACACATAATTTGAGAACTCACTTTTATTATATTGAGAAAATATGACTCAAAACCTGTAAAACTTTGTGTACAAATGCCTTGCTTTCTCATTAATCAATAGGAGTTTATATAGACAAGTACAATGGGCCAAGCCCAACACACAATACATAAATACAATCTAAACCCGAAACAATACATGACCCGCTAACACTCCCCCTCAAGTTGGCGCATGAAGATCATGAATGCCCAACTTGGACCGTAAGAACTGGAAGGTGGGTTTAGACAGCGGCTTAGTGAAGAGATCAGCAACCTGAAGACGCGTCGGCAAATAACGAGTGGAGACCTCTCGGCGTTGAACACATTCTCGCACAATATGGCAATCAATGTCAATGTGTTTCATCCGCTCATGGAAAACAGGATTCGCAGCAATAAACAACGCGGATTGATTATCACAAAACAACCGAGGAGGATGCAAGATGGGCACGCCGAGAGCCTCAAGAACGTGACGTATCCATCTGATCTCTGCACAGGTGTTGGCCATAGCGCGATATTCAGCTTCTGCAGAGGAACGAGATACCGTTGTTTGTTTCTTAGTTTTCCAAGAAACGGGAGAACCACCAAGCATGACAAAATACCCGCTGACAGACCTGCGGGTAAGAGGGCAACTGGCCTAGTCGGAATCACAATAAGCCGTGATCTGTAAAGCGCTGTCACGGCGGAGAAGAATACCCTGGCCAGGATGTCCTTTGAGGTACCGCAATACACGCATGGCCGCGGCGAGATGATCAACCCTGGGAGCCTGCATAAACCGAGACAATACATGAACAGAGTAAGCTAAGTCGGGATGCGTGATGGTCAAATATATCAGCCACCCAACAATGCAACGATAGCGCCCGGGGTCACGGAGCAATGGGCTGGCCGAACGGCCCAAGCCATGGTTCGGCTGGATCGGTATGTCGGCAGGTTTGCAGCCCAGTAAACCAGCTTCAGACAAAATATCCAACGCATATTTGCATTGGCACAGGACCATACCAGTAAAAGACCGAGCACACTCAATGCCGAGGAAATATTTTACCGGACCCAAATCCTTCAAGTGAAAACATGTATCCAGGTAACGCTTGAAGGAGGCACACAAAGAAGCATTATTACCAGTGACCAGGATGTCATCGACATAAACCAAGATAGCCAAAACATCAGGGCCACGCCTATATAAGAACAATGTATGATCCTTGTGGGCCTGGCGGAACCCATATTGACGCAAAGCAGTGGTTAATTTCTGAAACCAATTACGGGGAGACTGCCGTAGACTATACAAAGACTTCCGAAGGCGACACACCTTCCCGGGGTGTAAGTGAGAGTAACCGGGAGGCACCTGCATATATACCTCATCATGCAAATCACCATGAAGAAAAGCATTATTGACATCCAATTGATATACCTCCCAATCCTTGGCCACGGCCACAGACAAAAGAATACAAACCGTACCCATTTTAGCCACGGGTGCAAATGTATCAGTGAAATCAGTACCTGGCTCTTGATGATTGCCCATAACCACAGGGCGCGTTTTGTCGCGCTCTTTTGAGCCGTCAGACCGAAACTTTGTCTTATATATCCACTGGCACCCCAACGCACGTCGGCCCGGAGGGAGATCAACAATGTCCCACGTGTGGTTGCCCTCCAATGCTTGAACCTCCTGTTGCATGGCAGCCCGCCAGTTGGGATATTGGACAGCCGTGCGAAAAGAAGAGGGCACCTCCGACGTGGTGATGGCTGCCAAGAACCCACGATACCTGTCTTGTATTTTATCATAAGTCACGAAGTTAGCGATAGGGAAACGAGTACCTGACCGTGTAGATAGAGCCGGGGAGCTAGCATTGGAGTTGCACGTGAGGGCGGAGTGACAAACATAATCGGAAAGATGAGAAGGTTGACGACGGGTGCGAGGTGGGAGGGTCCGAAGTGAGACTGTCTGGGGAGGAGAGGAGTGCGGCTGGTCGTTGTCGGAAGAAGAAGGTGACGAGACGGGGGTAGACTGGGGCGACGGAGAGGGAGACTCCACTTCGGATGTGGGTTGTGGTGTGGTCGTAGGAGGAGAAACCGGGACTGGGGGTGTGTCTGGTGCTGGAACACTGACTGGAAAATCGGCATGTGAAGACGGGGATGATGACACGCCGACGGCAGGAGAGGAGGTGGCGAAGGGAAACATAGATTCGTCGAAAGAAATGTCCCGAGAATGAAACAAACGGTGTGACTCCATGTCATAGACACGCCAGCCCTTGGTGCCTGTGGGATACCCTAGGAACACGCACTTAGTGCTCCGAGGGGCGAATTTATTTGGGGGACGTTGTATACGACGAACAAAACAAAGACAACCGAAAACCCGAAGGTGACCGACATCGGGGGGTTTGGAGTTTAACACATGGTATGGGGTTTTCCCCACAAGGACCTTGGTAGGTGTACGATTTATAAGATAGACAGCAGTACGAACACACTCCCCCCAAAACTCGACAGGTAAAGACGCTTGAAACATCAACGATCGGGCTACATTAAGGATGTGACGGTGTTTGCGTTCAACACGCCCATTCTGTTGAGGGGTGTTAACGCAGGAAGTCTGAACCAACACACCCAACTCACTGTACAATCGGCGAAGGGGACTGTTCAGGAATTCAGTCCCATTGCCAGATCGAACAGTTTTAATAGTTTTGTGAAACTCGGTATGCACAAAGGCAAAGAATTGTGTTAAACAGCCCGTCACTTCACTTTTATCAATGAGCAAATAAACCCAAACAACACGAGAATGATCATCGACTATAGTCAAAAAATAATGAGCACCAGTAAACAAACACGGAGAATAAGGACCCCACAAATCACAATGAATTAAATCAAAGATTGCTTCGGCTTTATTGGTACTCAAAGGAAACACAGAACGAGTTTGTTTTGAATAAAAACAAATGTCACAAGATTCAATCTTTCTAATTTCAGACGCACTTTTATTGAAAGGAGGAAACGACAACACATTTGGAGACAGATGACCAAGTCTCTTATGTAAAAGAGTGGCTTGATCGACACTAAGAGCAGAAACGGTAGCGGAAGGCTGGAAAACGTAAACTCCATTGCTAGCATTACCCCGACCAATCTCCACCATCGAAACTCGGTCCTGCAACACACAACAACGATCATCAAAAATAACAAGACAGTTGTTGGCCCGCACGAGGCAGCCAACAGATATAAGATTACACCGCAAAGTAGGAACAAACAACACATTCCGGAGTACCAAGGTGGGGGAAACATGCACACTCCCACTTGTTTTAGCCAACACACGTGACCCATCCGGGAGAGTAACGGGGCACGGCGGAATTGGGCTAACATCAAAAAGACAAGAAAAGGTATCGGTCATGTGGTGGGACGCGCCGCTATCAACAAACCAATCCTGCGACGTAGACTGCGGCATGCCATTCAGCGACATATGAGAAGACGAGGGGCTGAGCATAGAGAGAAGACGTGTAACTTGATCGGAGGACAAAGAAGCGGGGGTGGCTTCGCCGGAGTGCACAGCGCTGGACACCTCTACAGCTGCTGCACTGGTCGTCCCTTCGTTGGCTGTGCCACTGCTGCCTTTGGTCCCCCGTCCCCCTGTTCGGCCACCACGTCCAATTCTGCCGCCGCCACGTCCACCCCTGCCACCTGCAGGGAAGCCAATAATCTGGTAACACCGGTCCACCGTATGTCCGGTTGCCACAATGAGTGCATTGATATTGGGCCGGAGGAGGCGCACGTCCCACAGCAAACGCCATTGCATCTGTGCGGTCATCCCTAGCACGAACAATGGACCGATGTCGTTCTTCCCGAGCGGCCAACGCATAAACCCGACTAATGTCTGGAACCGGTTCCGTCCCGAGGATTTGGGAGCGGACAGACCCATATTGTTCATCATCCAGACCGAGAAGAAACGTGTGGGTTTTCTCGTGTTCGACGTCCGCACGAATCAAGGCTGCAGCTGGACATTTGCAACCGAACGTAGGGTCCTTGGTTCCATACAACTGATTCCACAACGTAATAAACTGATTGTAGTAAGCTACAACGGACTGGCCCTTCTGACGGAGGTTTTGCATCTCGGTTTTCAACTGATGAACACGAGGCCCATTCGAACCACCATAACGAGATTTCAGGTCCGACCACAATTCATGAGCCACCGAGTGAGACACGATGCTTGGCTGAACCGACTCGTCAACACTATTTAGAATCCAAGCACAGATAATGGAGTTGTTCGACTCCCAGGCTGCATACTCAAGCTCGTCCGACGGCTTTGGGACACCGTCGGGAAACAAAAACTTCGCTTTACCTCGTCCCTTTAGGGCGTTACAGATCGCCTTCTCCCATGTATCAAAGTTATCTCCACGCAGTAGATATTTCGTGAGAGAATTTCCAGGTCCTTCAGATGGGTGAAGGTAGTATGGAGAAGATGGATCGTGAATAGGGATCACCGTCTTCTTGGTACTGGGAGTTTCTGTCATGTCGTCGACGAAGCTGAAGCACTCGTCGTACGTCGGAGGGTTACGCGCAGAAGGTTACGGCAAGCTAGGGTTTCGAGAGTCCCAATATGGCTCCGATACCATGTAAAACTTTGTGTACAAATGCCTTGCTTTCTCATTAATCAATAGGAGTTTATATAGACAAGTACAATGGGCCAAGCCCAACACACAATACATAAATACAATCTAAACCCGAAACAATACATGACCCGCTAACAAAACCTAATACAGTAACTCTCATATAATCTATATATCTCACTTATCAAAAACCCAAATCTTGGCTATGATATATATAGTGTTAACTCAACTTGGTCAACAAGTAAGCTAATTAATCCAAAGACCCATAATTCTATTCCTACTAGAACTAGAATATCTCGAGTATTCCTAATATTACTTGGTAATTTGCCAACACTCCATATAAAATACAAGGGTAAAAGTCTTACTAGTTCCCTACATTTTTTCAAAATTTTTTTAAAGAAAAAATTGGACGGTATGCTAGAGTTTTGGATGAAAAAGTCACTGAAGTGACTATTGGTACACTAGTTCGAAAGTATATGGACCAGACAAGTATTTAAAATAATTTAGGGTCTTGGGGAGCACTTTTGAAAAAGTATAATGACCTTGTAAGACTTTTACCCATAAAAATTCTATATTTTCTTTTTCGTTTGTCCAAAAAAGGTTTCACTTTTCAATTTTAGAAACAATTTTGTGACCCATATAATTTCTCTCTTCTACATCAGTTTCAACCAAACAATTGCATTTCTCTAAATTCCCGTGCCAATTCAAAGGTAGAATCTTTTTATCGGAGAGAGAGTGAGTATTATTAATAACTATCATGGAATATGCATTCGGATGTATATGAGTGACAAATAATTTGAGAAGGTAGTAAATGCATGTACTTCCACTGACCTAGAATTCCATATTGTTTGACTTTTTCAGTCAATTTTTATTTATTTTATAATAAAAATTAATTAAATTTGATTGAAAAAATAAACTATTCGTCTATACTTGTGCTTCAAGCGAAGGTTATGCATAGTACTATATTGATTCAACATACCTTTTGCTTGGATCCAGCACTACCAACCACATGACAACCTAAGAGCTTGGCGAATTGTCCCACAAGTTGACCCACTGCCCCAGACGCTGCTGAAACAAACACAGACTCGCCTTTTTTTGGAGCACCAACCTCGTGCAATCCAAAATACGCCGTGGCACCAGGCATTCCTATATTAAAAAAATTTAGGATGTTAAGATTGAATATTTATAACAGATTGTGTTTTTTATACTAATTAATTGGAGTCACAATTTATCCAATAGAATTTAATCAAAAAAGTGTACATTTGGTAGTGAATTAAAAGTAAGAGAGAGAAAAATACAAGCAATGACCGATTAAAAATGAATGCATAGAATCAAAATTTAGAAACTGATTAACCAGTAGTGATATTCTAAAAAATCTAGATTGGTTAACTAAAACAAAAAATGGCGCTATTGACGAATCTATTTCGATGCACAATATAACCAAATTTTTTAATGGGGATGGTGTCGGTGATAGTACTATACCTTACGGGGCGAGTTTAACCAATCAAATCTTTCGCCTCACACAACCAACCAATGAAACGTTATGATGGTACTTTTGAATGACAAAGAATCGAGTACTGAAAACAAATTCTCAGGCATGCTAAACACATCTTTGATAATTGATAGTGGTACGAGTTAACTCATAACCGAGATAAAAGATGCTTGGTAAATATGGAAAAAATAAAATAGTGTTCCATTGGTCTGCCAAATGGCGAACATGCCTTGGTTGAACAGGGGGGAGAGTTTTTTTAATAATCTGATAACCTTGGCGAATGTTTTTTTGTGCCTCAACTTAATTTTAATTATGTATCTGTCTCTCAGCTTCTTGAAAAGAAGAAATTAATTGTTCAATTTAATGATAAAACTTATGTTATAAAACACGGTATCTCAAAGATGGTGATTGAAATAAGTGAACAAGTTAAGGGATTTTACTATTTTAAGAATGTTGTGGACGAGAAAGTTTGCACTCTAAAGGAGGTGAGTGATCTGGACATTTGGCACCAGCATTTAGTTCATCCTTCTCATACTGTCGTCAAACTACTTCCCCATTTATCTTCGATTAAGACCAATATTTATGACTTACCTTGCGATGCAAGTTTTTAGTCAAAACAATGTCATGACTCTTTCTCAGTTAGTTTAAATAAATTTGATACTCATTTTTCATTTATTCATTGTGATTTGTGGGGTGGGTATCGTACAGAGCTGGATATTTCTTAATTATTGTTGATGATTTTTCTCAAGCTCTGTGGGTATATTTACTAAATCACAAATATGAAGCACCTGTTCTTTGCAATTTCCTTCATATGGCTGAATGTCAATTTAACAAACAAGTTAAGGTCGTACGCAATGACAACTATACAGAATTCACCTATTTGAAATCCATCTATGATAGTTATGGAATTCTTTTTTGTCTTCTTGTGTTAGATAGTACCACACAAAAAAGTGAGTTTGAAAACATTGTCACGTTCTGAATTTAGCCCATGCACTCCGTTTCCAAGCCAATCTATCTCTCAAATTTTAGGGTGACTGCATTCTTATTGCAGGTTATCTCATAAATCACACACTATCTACCTTACTCAATGGAAACACACCAAATTCCATATTGTTTAAACAACCACCTTCATATAACTATATATGAGTGCTCGGGTACCTTGCCTATACCCATAATCAATCTCATGGAAGCGACAAGTATGCTAGTCCTTCTCGTCGTTGTGTATTCCTTAGTTATCCGCTTAAACAAAAGGGTTGGCATCTTCTCGACTTAGAAACCATCATAATATTTTTAAGTGGGGATGTTAAAATCTTTGAACATCATTTCCTTTTTGTTCTAAACTCTAATAACTCAGCTACATCACCCAAACCTGAACCATTAGTTGATTTTGATAAAAACTCAACACTAAATTCTTTGTCGTAAACGGTCAAACCAATTGACCGTTCCACTCCTAATAGTTTACCGGCATCACAGTAGCCCTCTGAACCATAAAATCAACCCAAGTGGTGGATGACCTCGATCGTCGCCCACCCAATGGTCGACCGTCCACAACACAACTCGCAGATATTTCCAAGACGGTCCTGATGACCATGGACCGTGACAAAGCACGGTGGACCATCCAAACCTAATGTAACCCCTGATCTTGTCCCTCCATCCATTGATACTCACACCCTTTCCCACCACAAACCCTTGCATTGAGGTGAAAGAGAATGTCTTTCTCCACACGGTTACGTGACTTTGTCATTCACACCATTCAAAGTCCTTCAATGGGTTCCTCCAAACCATCATATCTTTAGGTATTGCTCATTGTATTACTCCCTCCGTCCCAAAAAGATTTACACCTTTTAAAAAAATTGTGTCCCACAATCTCTTACCCATTTTTATTAAAAAACCACTTTTACCCCTTACTTTTTAAAACTTTACCTGTCACATCATACCTTTTTTCTAATAATCTACATATCACATCCTACTTTTACAATCACATCAAGGGTATTTTTGGAAAGTCAACATAAAATTATCCTTCTCTTAATTTCAACTTTAGTCAAAACGTGTAAATCTTTTTGGGACGGAGGGAGTACAAATTTGGTTAACTCTGAAAACTTTTCTGCTTCGCATACATATTTTTTGGTAGCTAAAAGTGCAGATGTTGAGCCAATTTTCTTCTCTGAGGCTGTCAAAAATCTACATTCGGTCTTAGCTATGAAGAAAACGATTGAAGCACTGGAATAGAAGTCTGACAACACATGAGAAAATGGAGTAGAAGACCTACATACGGAGTACATATTTAAAGATACCTAGAATTCCAGTGTAATATGAAAGTGGAACATCTGTGTGATGGATCTTAAAGAGCGTCTTCACATTCATGACACTGTACTCCTCCCATCCTGTGATTCCCCACACCAAATCTCCTTTTTCCAACCCCGGGCTCCCCGATTCTACTATTCTAGCCACACCCAAACCCTCTATTGGCTGCACGCACAAATATACCAAGTATGTCATCATCATCAAATATAAATTTACTCAATTGTTCTTGATTGTACTCATCGATCGATGATACTATGTGTTACGTCCGTCCCAGAATATTTATCTAGTTTTGATCTTTTTTCAGTCAATCATTTTTAATTTTTGATCTGTAGTTAAATAAAATATGTATTGTATATTAATGAGATAAGATAATATTTTAAAAATATTTTATATAATAAATCTAATAAAAAAAATTTATATCAATGTCTAATATCATTTTTATTTACATTGGGATCAAAATTTATTAAGTTTGACCGAAAAAATTAAAATTGACAAATACTCTTGGACAAAGGGAGTAACATTTTTCCGGTTTCGGTTAGATTTGACTGAAAGTATTTTTATCAATTTATTTAATTCAATCACACATTAAAAATAATGATTGTGATGATCAAAATAATAATAATAATAATAATAATAATAATAATAATAATAATAATAATAATAAACACAAGGTGTGGTGAATTACGTACGGAGCCGGGTTTGAATGCGCTATCCACACCAAGATAGCCGCCGTCGGAAAGATGCATGCGAGTCCGCATGTACGGATCGCATGAGAGGTAGAGATTCTTGACTAATACGCCGCCGTCGGAATCCGGCGGGAGCTCTAGCTTAACGGTGGTTGTGCGGATTTCCATGTCCGACTCTTTCGGAATTCCGGTCACGTAATTTTTCAGTATAACCTGCTTGTTTTTCACTTCCTCCGCCATCTCTCCTTCTCTCTCCGATCACAACTAATTCTTCGATGGATGATAATGTAATACTTCATACATATACGGAGTATTAATATATGTAGATGGAGTTCTTTAATTCTCTCTTTTCCAGAGATATTCTCATTTTGACTTTTAGAAGATTTAAGGGGGAATATTTTTGTGTTAACTTTCTAAAAAATGTCATTATGTGATGAGTAGGTTATTAATAAAAAAGTATTATGTGGTAGGTAGGTTAATTAGTAGGGGTAAAAGTGAGTTTTTTTATAGAAAATGGAAGAATTTTGTGAGACAAGAAATGAAAGGGGAAGAAGTTTTTGGGACGGAGAGAGTATTAAATATCCGATGTATAGTGTTTTTTGCACATCGGTGCAAAAAGTCATTTTTGAACAATAAAATTGGAGAAAGACCAAACAACAACAACAACCCAGTTAAATCCCACAAGAGTAGGGTCTGGAGAGGGTGTGTGTACGCAGACCTTACCCCTACTCGAAAGTAGAGAGGCTGTTTCCAAATAGACCCCCAGCTCAACGTCGAAAGTTGCATTGCTTGACTAATTGCTACTTCATTAATTAAAGAAGCGCAGACAGTTTAGAGATCCATTTTGATTTATTCCATCACACTCTAAAGCCAAAAAATGGTAAAATTTTGGCTCCATCGGAGATGATGGAAAGTGAAGAAAGACCAAAGTAGGACTAAAACAATGAAAATATACCAAAATAACACTTCCATATTTTTATTCTCGAAATAGGACTTAAAATACATTTACATTACCAAACATGATCATGTACATTACCAAACAGTATAGTAATGTGCACATGTACAGTGCCACATTACAACCACATTACCACAGTGTCAAATCCTATTTCGGAAAAAAAACATGAAAATCCTATTTTGGTACTTTTCTCTATGTTTTCGTCCTATTTAGGGTGATTAATATAATAAAATACGCATTTTTCATATTTAATTTATTTATTTTAGTATATATTCTAAATATGTACATTACAGAATAGTACTATCTTCGTCCTAAAAACTCCTTTTTTTCTCGTCTCACAAAATTATTTTCTTTTATATTAAAAAAATCATTTTTACCCCTACTAATTGTTAACATATTGATCATATCTTTCTTTTTTACTAATAATCAACCAATCATATCTTACTTTTACACATCACATCAATGATATTTTTGGAAAGTCAACACAAAATTATCCATTCGACCATCACTTAAAATTTTTAAAAGTCAAATTGGAAACATGGGATGGAGGAAGTACAAAATATACTCATGCTACTTTGAAGAATACATAATGGTCATTATATATGTATACGGTTTGTAGATTTACGAGTATAGCACAATAGTCAGAGATTGTAAAACTAAACTGAAAAAGTATGCAAAATGAATTGATGTGTTCGTTGAATAAAAGGAAGGGAGAAAGACTAAAAGAGGATTAAAACATTAAAAATATACTAAAATATGACTTTCATGTTTTTATTTCTGAAATAGGAGTTACATTATCAAACATGGTCATATACATTACCAAAAAAAATATAGTATTGTGCAAATGTACAGTGCCACATTACCACAGTGCAAAGTCCTATTTCAGGAAAAAAATATGAAAGTCCTATTTTGATATTTTTTTTATGTTTTAGTCCTATTTTAGGTGATTTCTATAGAAGGAAAATACACTACATCCCATTGTACTATATATTGGCCAAATAGATCTAGTGCTTTCCCGGGGATCCAGTTGGGTCAACCGACAACAATGAATTTTTTTTAAAACTATATTAGGTACAATGTAATTTTTATAAATTTTTTATATATACTCCCTCTGTCCCTGAAAACATTTCTTCTTTCTTTTTTCATCCGTCCCAAAAAAACACTTCTCATTTATATTAAAAAGTCACTTTTATCCCTTACTTTTCATACCCTATCTATCACATCATACCTTTTTACTAATCATCTATCCATCAAATCTTACTTTTACCCATCACATCAAAGGATATTTTTGGAAATTCAATACCAAAATACACTGCCCTTAAATCCCTCTTCAAAATCAAAACTCTCATGTTTTCCGGGACGAAGGGAGTAATTTTTTTTAAGAAAGAGATATTTCTGCATTGATTTTCTAAAAATATTTTTGATGTGAAAAGTAAAATTAAGATATGATGAGTAGATTATTAGTGAACAGAATAATTTGATAGGTAGAGTAAGAATTAACAGATACTTCCTCCGTCCCGTAAAAAAGTTTCCCTTTCTTTTTTCATCCGTCCAAAAAAAAACTTCACATTTCCTTTTAAAAAGTCACTTTTACCCTTACTAATTCTTAACCTACTTATCACGTCACATTTTTTTCTCTATTAATCTATCCATTTCATCCTACTTTATTCATCACATCAAGGGGCATTTTTGGAAAGTCAACACCAAAATACACTCCCCTTAAATCCTCAAAAAGTCAAAACATGAACTTTTTTAAGGGACGGAGGGAGTATATATGATTGTTAGATTATTAGTAAAAAAAAGTATGATGTAATAATTAATTAGGTTAAGAATTACTAGGGTAAAATTGGTTTTTCAATATAGGGGAAGGTTCAAGTAACATTGGACCTCAATGTCATGGGATGATCCGGAGGCGCTCCGGTGCCCCGTTTGTAAAATTGACGGTTCCTACCCCCTCTAACCCCCGGTAAATCCCCCACCCACCAGGCCCCGACCCGAACACACCCCTCCATCCCCTTCAATTGCATCCCACAAGTTGATTTTGACTTTAGAGTCAAATTTTGATTCTAAAGTCAAAATCAACTTGTGTGGTGCAATTGAAGGGGGTGGAGGGGTGTGTTCGGGTCGGGGCCGGGTGGGGGGTTTACCGGGGGAGGGTTAGAGGGGTAGGACCGTCAATTTTACGAATGGGGCACCAGAGCACCCCGGGTCATCCCATGATATTGAGGTCCAATGTCACTTGAACCTTGGTGCCCGATTTGAGATTAGATTTATTAATTTTTTGTCACTGGGACAAGAAAGAAAAGGAGTTGGAGAGTTTGAGATTAGATTTATTAATTTTTGAGTAAATTCCATAATTAGTTCTTTATAACAGGGGAATTTCCCTATTTAGTTCTTTATTATCAAATATTACCCCAATGGTCCTTCTTTTATGGGTATCTTTCTGCAAATAGTCCTTTTTTGATCTTCTATTATGTTAGTTTTAATTTGAGGGCTAAAAGTGTAATTTAATAATGATAATATATATTTTTTGTCATACACAATTCCAAAGGCTGTTCCGTTTGCGTTGTTTATGAATTACAGTCGCTTTCTACTACAAACAGAGTCTACAAATGTGGTCTTTCGTTGGAATCCTAGCCCACAATCATAGTCATTATTTTTGTGTTATCCGCTTAATCAATATTAGAACACGTCACTAGACATAATGTTGATGTCAAATTATACTTTTAGTCTTTAAATTAACACCAACATGGCAAAAGATAAAAAAAAAGGACCATTTGTGGAAAGACACCCTTAAAAAAAGGACTACAGGGGTAATATTTGATAATAGATGACTAAATATGGAAACACCACTGTTATAAAGGACCAATTATGAAATTACTCTTAAATTTTTGTCAGTCTTTGGTGCGTTTGTAAAAAAAGGTTAGGCGCGTTGTTCGATCCCAAACTCTCTTTGTGCCCCAAAGCCCAACTCTATCACTATTGACACCGCTCCCTTGAGACTCTGGATCCTCTACTAGTACCTTCGTGGTTTGAAAAATAAGTTCCAATATCTCTACTATTTTCAAAACTTATTTTTAAAATTTCTATAGATTCAAGATGTTACGCAGATATAATACCCCATCTGACTATTTTCCATTTACTTTTCTAATAAGGAGGAGGCTTTTATGCTTAATTTCCAAACAACACTTTTCAATTTTCTATTAATTTTTAAATTCCTTTTATAAAACTATTCTTTAAAAAAATTTAAAACTTCAAAATTGTTTTTGCTTGAAAGAAAAATTGACTGACATAAAAATTAATTATCATATATATATATATATATATATATATATATATATATATATATATATATATATATATATATATATATATATATATATATATATATATATATATATATATATATATATATATATATATATAGACACACACACTTCACCTGTCTTAAGTTGAAAATTTTCAGTTTTCATTTTCCAATATAATAAGAAAATAAAAAAATAAAAAGGAAATAAAAGAGAAACAATTGGAAAAATGAAATGTAAAAAAAGATCGATTAAAAAACAACTCTTATAGAAAAGGTAAAATTAAATGTAGTCATGAGGTGGGCTGATAATTAAGGCGCGCTGTTTTTTAGGGCATCAAAAAATCAAACGTTTTTTTGGATAACATTTTTTCACGAAAACAAGGAAGAATAAGGATTTTTTGTATCGATGTCGGAAGAAATTTAAAAAAAAATCCGTTTGTTATTTTTTATAACTAAGGCCTCGTTCCGTTCAACTTATTTTTTCTTATTTTTTCTTATTCTTATTAAGATCAGATCAGATCGAATCAGATTAGATCAGATCAAATCAGATCCAATCAGATCAGATCAGATTCAATCAGATCAGATCAGATCCAATCAGATTAGATCTGATCTAATAAGGACTTATTAAAATCAGATCCCATCAAGAATTATTATTATTATTATTATTATTATTATCATTATTACTATTATTATTATTATTATTGTTCTTAAAAATGAAAAAGAATAAACTTTAGAAATAGGTTAAATAGAAAACTGAGAAAGTAATCCTTAATTATTAGACGTCGGAAAAATTAGTTTTAAAATACATTGACAATGTCAATCTAATTCTACTTTTAAAATATATTTTTATTGCTACTTGTAATTTGAGTTTCTA
Organism: Cuscuta australis; assembly: GCA_003260385.1. NCBI lineage: Eukaryota > Viridiplantae > Streptophyta > Magnoliopsida > Solanales > Convolvulaceae > Cuscuta > Cuscuta australis. The sequence continues at coordinate 871,462 of NQVE01000140.1, read as the reverse complement.
AAGTTTTGATCTTTTATAAGGATGAGATATTTTAATAAAAATACTATCTCTTCTATATATTGATTATCTAAATTTAATTACCTTTTAATGTATATCTAAATTAAATATTTATTCTAATGTATATATGAAGTAATTATTAAAATATTAAATTAATATTCTAATTTCACAAAAAAATAATTATTCTAATTTCTAAAAATTAATATTCTAATTATTCTAATATATGAATTAACTAATTTGATTTTATTAAAAAATAATCATTAAATAAAAAATATTGATTATATTATAATATGAATTATCATTACAATTTTCAAACTTTATTATAAAGTCAAATCAAATTATTGATTTGAAATTTTAAATTAAATCATAATTAATCAGATCAGATCATACCAGATCAGATCAGATCAGATCCAATCACATCAGATCAGATCAGATCAGATCAGATCAGATCAGATCAGAACTTATTAAAATCAGATCAGATCAGAAAAAGAAGTTGAACGGAACGGAGCCTATAAAGAATAATTTTGGGACATCTATCAAAAATAACTTTTTTGGATACTGCGGGCCTATTTTGGAATAGCGTTAGAGATTAGCGTTGGTGTTTTGGATAAAATTTTAACGGTGCAGATCACTTTGAAAACGCTAACGCTAAACGCTTCCCGTAGATAGCCTTTTCAAAACGCTAACGCTAATCGCTAATGCTATTCCCAAACAGGCCCTGCGTAAAGGACCTTATTAGTGCATTACATATTTACATGTCGAGTAATGCTAGAGTCACAAACTACTGGGACACAAATTACACAAACTTGCTATTTGTGTACTTTTCCAATTGAATAAAGTGATATTAAATGCTTACAAAATGAAAATTGAGATACATAAATAGCAAGTTTGTGTAATTTGTGTCCCAGTAGTTTGTGACTCTAGCATTACTCTTACATGTCTATATTTTCCTTTTTCCACTGCGTATAATAGTATTTTTTGTATGTTTTAAGTTTTTATTTTTAAATTCTATTTTTATTCTACTTTTTCCTTTTCCTATTCCAAGTTTTCTTTTATAAGTGTCTCAAAGAAATTCTTTTTATTTTAGAAAACAAAAAAATAGAAATGTTTTTGTCAATATAGGCGAAGTATATATATACACGTTACTTTTTTTCATTTAATTTAGTTCATTATTTCTTTCAAACACAAACAACTTTGATTTTTAAAAACATAATAAAGCACAATTTTCATTTTTTAAATGAACAGAAAATAAGATATTGAGCTCCGATACCCATGTAATTCACAAAATGACAAATTTTATGGTGGACTTAAGATCCACCATCGACTTACATATAAGCAAAATAAGCATTTTTTACTACTTAAATAAGGATTTATTTTTTACTAAAAGAATTTTATAAAAACATTTTTATGTGAGAAGGTCCATAAAAATCGTATGCACCCACGGTACATCATAGAATCACTCTTGCAAAATAAATGCATCAATGCTCACTTTTCGTTGGAAAATAGACCGAAAATAAGGGAAGAGGGTGCATGTGCAGAATTTTAAAACCGTATAATTTTAGAAATAAATTTTGGAAGTACCTATATTCTTAACCAAGAGGCACTAAACTATTTGACCACCATATTATACACTAGGATTATGCTATGTGTACCCCAAGATATATACCCCAATTTGTACCCTGCAGTTTTGCACCAACATTTTGTGTTGGTGTAAAACTAATTTTGTTTTAACGCACCAACATTTATGTCCGTGTAAATTTTTGTTAACGCACCAACACTTGTGTCGGTATAAACCATTAAAATGTTTGTGCAAAACTGTGGTGTACAAATGGGGTATATGTTTTGGTGTAAGTGTAGCATGGTCCTATACACTACACTACCTTCGTATCGAGTATATGGCTAGTTTTGACCTTTTGCAGTCAACTATTTTTAACCTTTGACCTATAATTAAATAAATATATATTGTATATTAATTAATAAAATAATATTTCAGAAATATTTTATAAAATTAACCTAATAAAATAATTTTTGTATCAATATCATTTTTATTAAATTTATGGTCAAAGTTTGTTAATTTTGACCAAAAAAGTAAAAAATAAATAAATACTCGGGGATGAAACGGGTAGTAGAACAATGAAAATGTAGTACTGCCATACATCTAGCTTACGTTTATATAAACATACTTAGCTTGAAACTTCTCACATAACTTGGATTTATAAAAATAAAGGCTTATCTTAATACGGAGTATTATAAAAGAATATATACTCTACGTAATACCATACGGAGTAGTTTTTAAGATGGTAGAAAAAATAATTAGGTGGACTTTAGGTCTAAAGATTTAGAATGAAAATGAGCATTTTTTATAACAAAGCCGGCCATCATTTTCACAAAAGTGAGTGAATAAAAATCAAAGACCATAAAACTAATTTCATGAAATAAGCATCAATCTACGTAATTGTAAGCATTTTGTCAAAAAAGTTCCTCATATATCACCACGAAATGAGTTAAATAAAAATCAAATTAAAGACTACAATAACACTAATTTCATGAAATAATTAAGCATTAATCTACGTAATTGTAAGCATTTTGTCAAAAAAGGTAGTCATAAATCAACAGGAGTATATCATAAGGGTACATAAATCTGAGTGTATACTGCAGTTTGCAACAAATGGTAAATAAAACACAGAGACAATAAAACCAATTTCATGAAATAAGCATTAATCCATTAATCTACGTAATTTGTTAGATTGTATGCCACATCAAAGAAATGAGAAGAAAATAGTAAAATTTGTTCCATTAAGAACTAAAACATACTCACTCCCTGACAATATTTTGTCAAGGCCTTATTGTCTATGACAGAGATTTTGTCACCAGCTATATGTAACGATTGGTTCCGTGACAAAGTGTCGTGACAAAAGCGCTTGTAGTGGAATTTTGTGAAGTGAAGACGAGAGAAAGTCCGTGACAAACGCCCATTTTTTAGTAGTGTAGCTCCCTTCCTAAAAATCTTTCTCTTTCCTTTTTTCATATGTTTCAAAAAACATTTCTCATTTCTATAAAAAATCACTTTACCTCTACTAAATCTTAAACCTACCTATGATATCACATCTATTCACTATTAATTTATCTATAAAATCTTATTTTTATCCATCATATTAAAGACATTTTTTGAAATTTAACACCAAAATACAATTTCCTTAAATCTCTCAAAAATAAAAATCTCTCATCTTTTCAGGGACGGAGGAAGTATTACTTTCCTCTAAATAGGACCTTTTATGTTTTTTTCTTTATTTAGGAGTAAGTTTTGTAGAAATCACCTTAAATAAGACTAAAACATAGAAAAATTACTAAGATATGACTTCCATATTTTTATTCCCGAAATAGGAGTTCGCACTGAGGTAATGTGGCATTGTAAACGTGTACATTACGATACTTTTTGGTAATATACATGACCACGTTTGGTAATGTAATTGTATTTTAACATGTATTTCGGGAAAAAACATGGAAGTCCTATTTTGATATATTTTCAATATTTTACTCATACTTTAGTCTTTTTCCCTAAATTTTGTCCTTTTATCCATCTTTGCCCTAGAACCCAGCATGCCCCATCTTTCCTTTTAATTGAGATTCTCTTTTCATATTTAGGAGATAATGATCATTAATTTTCCCTATTTTTTGGGTAACAATTACTTCAGTTTTGGTTCCATTAAGCACATATTTTCTGTAGAATAATGTTAGAGTCACAAACAATTTAGACACAGATTACAACAAGTTGCCATTTGTGCACTTTTCTAAGTTAATAAAATGATTTTAGGTAATTAAAAAAATAAAAATTTATACACAAATGGAAAGTTTGGGTCAGTGCCGGCTCATTATGGGGACAAGCTGTACGATCGGGCCGGGCCCAACAATTTAAGGGACCTAATTTTTTTAAATATTATACTCCATCCGTTTTTTAAAAGTGTTCCTATTTTGACTTTGTGTAAAAATAAGGAAATGTTAAATTGTAGTTGACTTCCAATTTTTCCCTTGATGTGATGGGTAAAAGTAAGATGTGATGGATTGAGTATTAGAGAAAAAGTATGATGTGATAGGTAGGGTATGAAAAAGTAAGGGTAAAAGTGGTTTTTTAATAGAAAGTGGAAGTGTTTTGTTGAAAGTAAAAAAAATGAAAGAGGAAGAGTTTTTGAGAACGGAGGAGTATATATATATATATATATATATATATATATATATATATATATATATATATATATATATATTGTGTATTTGATTTCACTAATAAGATGTGATCAACCAATTTCCTCTAAAAAATGTAAGGAGAACTTTACGAGTTCTCGGCTAGCTTTTACACTATGTAATTATACTACTATGATTTTGTCATTTACTTATTTTCTTTTAATACTATTGGGTTAATTGTCATTTAAATATAATTAGTTTACATATTTTAATTGTTTAGACCAATAGGGAATTAGGGATAAGACTTCTAAGGCCTTTTTTTCCTGTCTCGGCCCAGGCCGTTGAAGTCTCAGGACTGGCCCTGGTTTGGGTAGTTTGTATCCATGTGGTTTGTGACTCTAAAATTACTTCATCCGCAGAGTAATGTTAGAGTCACAAACAATTTAGACACAATTTACACAAACTTCCAATTTGTGCACTTTTCCATGTGAATAAATGATTTTAAGTAATTAAAAATAAAAATTTAAATACCCAAATGACAAGTTTGTGTAAATTGAGTCCAAGTTGTTTGCGACTCTAGCATTACTCTTTTCCCCACATTATTTTGTTTTCATCTTCTGCTGTTCTCCCCCAACTTTCCTCCCCATGCGCATAGAGGAGTAATTGAATGTTTGTGGGGTGCAACGGAAATCTCAAATTAAAATAATCTAAGCAAACAAATCAATCAACTATGCTGTAGAGAAGATACTGCAGCACTGCGAGAGTAACAGATGACATGCAGACAGAATGCTATAACATCTTCTCTGTCACAAGCACACACGTAAAATATAAAGTAAAAGCAGTAAATAGTGCACAAGAATTGTTTACGCAATTCAGAGCAACCCTCCTATGTCTGCGGGGCCCACGTCCGTGTAACAATCCTTCTACTAAATCATCGTAAGAAATTGATCTATCTACTTACGAATGATTTGACGACAAACTATGTTTGCGTCTATCTCCACGGCTTGTTACACCTTCCTCAAGATTTTCTTCAAGAGCATGTTTGCAACTCACTTCGTTTCACTCATGCATCACTAAAAACTTTTAAAAGCAATTATCAATCAAAATCTTCTTGTTGGGCCCGCTAGAAGTTTTTCCACCACACGCACTTCACTTTTAGTTATGCCTCAAAACATCAAACACATATTTCATATACTTTCCTTGTCCCCAATTTGATTATAAATTGCGGGTTTAGGAGTAAAATTTTCTACTTTTTGAAATCATTTTATTTACAAATTGGTATATCAATAAGATATTAAAATTACATATTAAAAAACTACGTCAAAAGTTCTACAAAACAAGATGTGATAAGAATATTTTATTTTATCAAATAGTTAGTGAAATCGTGTAAAAAAATTGTAATCTATTTAGGGACGGATGAAGTATATATTAAAAAGAAAGTGGTCAAAATAGTAGCTTTGGTAAAGGCGGATAGATGAATAGTTATGGCAATCTTCGCATCTGTATTATTTTTCGGCTCCTCTTCCTCTCCCTGCTTTTGGTGTTCCACTTGTTGCTTGCATAGGTTAATTTTAAACTCTAGTCTAGTAGGATTAGAAATCTTTCTACAAGCTCTATCCTGTTTTTGCTTCTACTCACGCTAGAACTCTAGCTTTAAACAAACAGTGACAAATAATTCTAAATAAAATAATTGGGTTGTCAAAAAATAATGCCAACACAATATGAAACTAACAATCTTCCCCTTTGGCAATTTTTTGACAAAAAGAATCTGAGCTATTTTGGACCTCTTCTCCCCTTTTTTGTATAAATAATGCCAAAGGTTTTAGTAAGAATACTAAGGCAAAAAGATAAGAGTAACATTCAAACGATCTTGAGCGACTCCACCTCGGTCGATGAAACACCTCTTAGAGCATTCTCTAGATTAGGTAGAGATGGTTGTGCACAGACCCAAGCAGGATCTGAGTATACCAAACCAATTCCCATCAAATGCTCTTTTACACATGTCTAATATAATGCTCGATTTTTATAGCCATAAAATTCACACTCTCATGACTAAGAGGTGTCACTTCATCACACTTATGAGATGATTCAGCACTCTTAACAGCACAATGATCTATTTTCTTTTCTCTTTGATGCATGCTTGCACTACTAATATTGTTAGTCGTTGTGCCCACGCCTTAGAGGAGGGAGGGGTGAATAAGGCGTTTGAAAACTTTTTGAAGTTTAATAAAAACGGTGTGGGCAAATGCGGAAGCAACGTATAAAATGCAGAAATGGAGGCGTAAATAAAAAGCACACTCGTTTTATACTTGTTCGGGACTCCCTACTCCAGTACCTTAAGGCTCCTCCTTAAGGATTTTCAAATCCACTAAGTCCCGGTCTCTTGAACTCCGTCAAAGCACTGCACTAGTTTGGCAAACAACCCTTGCCAGCTTTAAACATATTTTGTGAGTACTTTTGAGCTTGTGAATATAGGTATATAAAATCAAATCTACGCTTGTTTAGTGTTTTAACTTCATTCTTGAGAACCAAATCTTAATGGATTCTTATTGTACCTGAAACACTTAAACAAATGTTAGCTCTTATACCGTTTGTTAATTATCAAAACACGAGGCTTAAGCAAACCAAGGCTACCAATCTCCTTCTTTTCAATGTTGACAAACAATGTACTTCAAAGTGAGTTACGCATATTGAAAATATCCACTTTGAACTTTTCTTTTGTTTATTAAAAGTTTATATTTGATGCAAACAATCACACAAGGATGCACTCAAGTCAAGTTGCATATGCATCACTTTTAGGTTTACATCTTCTCCCCCTTTTATTAAAATCAAAAAGGGCATTTTGATATTTTTTAAAGCATGTATAGCTTCTTGAAAAACCTTCTCTTGAAACCCCTCCCCCTATCAAAATGAATTCTTAGAAAAATGATAGTTTGGATATCATTGGGCAAAAAGGTGCATTTACAACAAAATTCCCCCTAAAACAAACCCCCCCCCCCCCCTAAAATGATGCAAGTTTAAAACTTTATTTTTAAGGATTTTTTGGGATAATTTTAACAAGCCATGATTTTAAAAATAAATTTTGAAAAATTATTTAATCATGCAAACCAAGGCTAAAGCAAGTTGGAGCATATATGGGATAAGTTTTTGTTTTATAAAAATATTAAAAACAACAAAAAAATCTTATCCAAATAAGTGAGAAAAACTTACCTTAGCTTTTGCTATTCTTTCTTAGGCTTTAAATATGCTTCTTTCCTCTTCATATGCTTCTTCCATTTGAGGAAATCCGTATACTTTCTTCTCATCACCTTTTCTTCATCTTTTTCATCATTTGACTCTTTGGATGTGCTTGAATCATTTGATTCATCACTTTACTCACTCGATTCTTCACTTGATGAGTCTTTGGAAGCTTTGAAGGCGTTGGTAAGTTTGGGGTTTGCAATCATTTCTTCCTCTTTGATCTTTTTCAACAAAATTGAAGCTCATGAGAATATAAGGAAGACCAAATATGGGCGGTTTTGGCATTATCACATTTGGGTAAAAAATCTACAATACTGCTATGCCATTCTTTAGGTAAAGAAAATAGAATTTTTGTATTAAGCTCGGAAGTAGTATACGTCTTACCCAACATACTCAATTTGTTGACAATCTCGTTGAACCTCTTCTTTATATCTTGGATTGTCTCACATGGCACTTTCTTGAAGGATTCATATTCCGAGTTCCCAAGGGCTAGAATGGTTTGCTTTGTGGAGGTGTCTCCTTCATGTGTTGCTTAAAGCAAATCTCATATCTCCTTAGCCATTTTGCACTAGCACACACGTGCGAACTCATTGGCCCTGCAAGGATAGTCCCGCAAAATCACCATTTCTCGGCACAAATGGCCCGTGAAGTACATTCATCCATAAATCAAAATTAATGGATTGAATAAAATATTCCATCCGCATTTCCCAATAAGAATAATTTTGACCATTGAAAAACGGAGGGCGATGAATGCTTTGAGATTCCATTGAGGAGGCCATTTTTTTTAAATTTGAATTTTAAAAATAAAAAAAATTGAAATTTTAAAAATCAATTGAAAAGGGGAACAACTAAGAGATCTTTATCGTAGATGCGGTTAAGCACTTTAAACTACAAAACCACTCCGATACCACTTGTTAGTCATTGTGCCCACGCCTTAGGGGGGGGGGGGTGAATAAGGCGTTTGAAAACTTTTCAAAGTTTAATAAAAATGGTGTTGGCAAATTCGAAAGCAATGTATAAAACACATAATTAAAAGTGTAAATAAAATGAAAATCGATTTTATACTGGTTCGGGAATTCCCTACTCTAGTACCTTAAGGTTCCTTCTTAAGGATTTCCGAATCCACTAAGTCCCGGTCTCTTGAACCTCATCAAAGCATCACACTAGTTTGGCAAACAACCCTTGTCAATAGGATTCACTCCGAGATTTCACAACAGCTATCTCGAACCGCTTACAATGAAGATTTCATGGCTATCTTCGACCGTTCCCCCCCAAGGATTTCAAAGGCTATCCTTGAACCTTTACCAAAGGATTTATACGGCTATCCTCGACCATTTCAACTTGAGAATTTAACAGCTATTCTCGACTGTAAGAAAGTGTGCTTGAAGAACACAATAAATAATTCTACACAACGGCTTGAATACAAAACTGAAGAACAATACTGATACGGTGTAGAACGGAATTATACTCTCTCAAAAATACAATATAAACTTATGAAGATGAGAGTATATCACAAAAACACAAGTTCAAAAGTGTGTGTATAAAAATCAAGAGAATGAGGCTCTTAAAATAGCCAAACTATAAGGAATTAAGCATAAAAGAGTAAACACACTTAAAATATAAAAGTAGGATATTTGGAGCTTGAGTTCTTGTTGAAATATGAAGTATTAGTCTTGTATTTATAGTGGTAGGTGTTTACTAGCCGTTGGGAGGTGATTAGGCTTGATTAAACTCAAATTCAGCAATCAGGAACTGTACCTCCAACAGTTACGGTACCGTACGGTAGCTAGGTACCTTCTCAGGCCAAAACTCTCTGGCGATAGCTGTCCTCTTACGCTTCCTCTTTCGGCAGGGGGGTCCCGGGCTGACGGTAGGGGGAACCTTCTCACATTGACTCATGGTACCCCTTATGGTACCCCTCACAGTAGCCCTTACGGTACCTAGGTACCTGCTGACCGTTTTGATGATTTTTTCATTTTTGTCTAAAGTTTTTCCAATTTTGTTTAATACCTTTTGGATGTTTGGAAATGATTATAAGAAGGCTTTAAACATATTTTGTGAGTGTTTTTGAGCTTGTGAATATAGGGATATAAAATCATATCCTCACAATAGTTTCTACCTATATTCTACTCTAGTTTAATGTTTCCACTTCATTCTTGAGAACCGAATCTTAATGGATTCTTATTGTACCTGAAAAAGTTAAACAAATGTAAGCTTTTATATTGTTTGTTAACATCAAAACACAAGGCTTTAGCAAACCAAGGCTACAATATTGCATTGATCAGAAGCAACATCCTTCACACAAGGATTATCACATGTTTTGTTTTAATTCTTAGGTACTCAAATCATCCTTGTTATACATTTTTTATACCTTTTCTTTTTAAAATTCTTGCATTTCCTCTGAATGAGTCCCCTTTTTCCACAGCAAAAACAAACATAATTAGCATCAACATTAGTATAAGTATACCTTTCAGGTTTAGGATAATGATCCTTGTGTCTTCTCATACTAGTTTGTGTCACAACTCTTTGCCGTTTTACATAGGGTGCTGCATAAGATGTTCCAACAGAAATTACATGAGATGCTTCAGTGGGTCTGGAAGAATATGTTCTAGCGAATTTGGAAGCTTCTAGTTTCCTTCTTTGTGGGACCTGTTGAGCAACTTCCTTTCTTGAATAAACAAACAAGTCAAGTGGAGTCTTGTTGCTTCAGAACTTGAAAATCTGAGACCCGTCCTGTCTCCATAGAATTTTGAAATATTCACTTTTCGTTCAGGAGCTTTTGCTCAAGCTCTCCTCATTCACATGTGATAGTTTTTAAGTTGATTCACTTTTTGCTCGGCAACAACATGATGGTTCTCCATGATAGTTTTCTTGTTCGTTTGAAGAAGTTCTGCCCACTCTCTTTAAACCTACATACAAGCTCAAAACACTACAAAAAAGGAAGGCAATGCCGACAGGGGTCAATATGTCGCTAATGGTTAAATATCTGTCGTAACTCGCTTTTACCGACAGATAATTGTCTGTCGCTAAGCTGTCGCTAAAATTATTGCATTCAATAGATTTTTCAACAAATACCCCAATGTCTTTACAAACACATGTCATGCACTATAGAAAAAGCTCAAATCAAAGCACCTTCTCTACTCTTCTTATTGAGATATAAAATAAAAAGAACAAATAATCACATATTTCTTAGTTTAAGCTTCACCAGCATCATTGTGTTTACATTTTGAGGCTATACAACGAAGTCATTGTCGTCTTCTACTTCGACTCTGTGCACCATTGAAATCACTTCCTTCCCTCTGTCTTCAAATTTTCAAACCTTGAAATGGAGTTTAAGCTTTTTTGTAGAATGTAAATCTCAATGTGTTGAATTCTAATTTTGATTGATTATTGACTTCCGCAGTGGATAAGAACTTTTGCTAAACATGAAATTAAAGATTCCTTAGAAATCAGTTGGATTGTTATCATCTATCACTATTTTTTTGACAAGTTCATTGACAGAAATATCAGCAAAGGGATGTAATTCACTGCCAACAATATCAATAACTAGCCATTTACCAACTTTATCCGTCCAATGTTAAATAAATGACTAAATATTGATTGTTTAAAGGTCTGCAATTCACTATTGCACAACCCTTCCTTGACACTTCTTACACCTCTCCAAACATTACAAAAGAAAGTTGGTGGTCCCCTAAGTGGTGAGATACAAAGTCTAGAGGGGGGGGGGGGGGGGTGAATAGACTTTGTTACAAATTTAAAACTTGTTTGTTTCTTTTGAAAAATGTGAAATGAGTGTTAATCTGAAGTTTTTGTGAACTTAGATTATGTGCGGAAGTTGGTGGGTTATTGGAGCAGTAATCAATATGGATGTGTTAGTTTTCACAGTTAATATAAACACAAATATAAGTAAAGATAAGAGAGAGAGGCACACAAACTTTAACGAGGCTCGAAGGTGGGGTAATCCTTCCACGTCCTCAAAATCCACTATGTAGTTGGTTGTTGAATAATGAACCAACAATTACACTTTTTGAATTTTTGCATGGTAT